>VDFB02112587.1:0-11160 GCA_007258455.2 Sequoia sempervirens | reverse complement strand
AATAAGTGGCATCTTTCTCATCCCACTAAACAAGTGGTTGCTTGTATTGATCCCATTGGATAAGTGGTTCTTGGTTTGCACTCACCGCTGAAAAGTGGAAGAGTTGTTTACTTTTAATTTGTACCCATTGCATAAGTTGGAGTTTTCTATTCACCCCACTGAACACGTGGCTTCTTTCAGTAGCATTGTAATGTAAACCTTACCACCGTATGCTCTCACCTTGCCCATATTGGGATCTAGGTGATCAGAAAGTGGAAGGTAGTTGATTCAATTGATTATCATTGTTTAAGATTTGATGCTAACAAGTTTTGTAAAAATTCAAAAGATTTGGGTCGGTTATTATAGAGCATAGGGAATCAACAAAGAGATGATCAAATGGAGCCAATGGAAGGAGATTGAACAGGGCAGCAAGTATGTTTGTACTTTGGAGAATGAAGCTTATTACTTAATTATTGTTCTTGGGAAATATTCTAAGGTAGTCTTCAGCGTGGAATGGATGTAGTGGTATGAAATATTCCGAGCCAATTTTTTCCGATTTTAACAAATTGCAAATTACAATCAATGCACTCGTTAAGGTTAGAGGATAAACCAAAATGTGCAAAAGCAACTCTAACCAGAATGTACACCAGGATCCTGATGTGGGCAAGGTGTGAGCATTGGTTAGAGGATCTGAAACAAAGTGCTTATGCAGGAACTCTAACCAAGAATGGCGCCGATGATGGCGAGCATATGGTCAGAGGATCTTCTACTCTAATTGCTGAAAGGGAACTCAACACCAAGTATGTGCTACCCAATCCAGAACGGAGTGAGGGGGCGACCATATGGCGGAGTGATTACAAAATTCAATGCTTGAAAAGAAATGCTGAAAGCTGGAAATACTCAACACCCAGAATGTGCTTGCTAACCCAGAATGGGAAAGTAGCTACCATAGGGCGGAGATGAATTAAATACAATATCAAATGCTGAAAGTAAGAAGGGCATTATAACTGAGCAAAGCAAGAATTTAAATGGCTGCCAAGACACGTACAACAGACAATATGAGGGAAGATAACTTGCTAACAATACAAATCAGCATATAAGTGGTTTTGCAACAATATTAATAAATCCTTTGGTCGGTGAAATGAAACCGGGAACGAGATATTATTCTAATAGATCCAACTCCTTGTTCCAAACTTGGCTATCCATTTATGAAGTATCCGCTAAGACTTGAGAACTCTTCACACTGGCCCAAGGATGAAGATGCAGATATCTAACTGCTTTGGATACTCAGACTTTCATCACATACCAAGAAAGATATAGATTTTCATGAAAACTCAGAACTCACTCTTTTACTCATTCAAATTGCCTCGATATGAATTGTAAATCACTATTAGACTAGAGTAGCCAAGTTAAGAACATGAAACACTTAAAAAAGCAGACACATGAAATGCAATGGGCCCCAATGCACTGAATGGTACGGCCCAGCTGAAAGGGGCGACTTCTCTTTTAAAAATCAGAATCTTCTCAAAAAATTCTACAAACTTGCATACAAGGGCGCCTAGCCAAGATGGAAGGAAATACACAATACCCACAACGAATTTTTTTGTCTTTTTGGATTTATGAATGAAACATCGAATCAGCTGAAGCTAGAATGCAAAAACCAGAAACTTCTAACATGCAAAATCTGAACCTAATTAGACAAATGCAGATTACAATGCACAAATACTAATGAACTCACAAACTGAACTAAAATCACCACTAGTTGTTGTCTTACAAACAAGAAGCGATGCCCGAGCTAGGAGGCCTTCATTCCTCGAAGCAATCCCAGAGCCAAACCGGCAGCATAACAGTACTGTAGACCAAAGATAATGCAAAGAGATCCCAAGGCTTCCTTTTATAAGTTTCGGTTGACCTTCTCGAAACCCTAACTTCTTTTCCGGAGTCAAACCCTAATTCCTTCATAGATGGCGTCCCACTTTTCCAAGTAACTTTGTCTTTTAATATTAATTTAATGTTTCTTGAGAATGGCGTCCACTTTGAGCTTATAATAAATTTCATAAAAAATATAATTAATCCTCTTAATGAAGCGCCACCCTTAAAGAACACCTTTTAAAAAGACTTGAAGTGATTAAGCTAGGCTAAGGGGGGGTCAACGTTAAATTATAACATTAAAACGTGACTTTAATAAAATAGCTCAACTTATCTCTCCAACTGCGCCCCGAAGCCATCAATGAGCAAGCCAACTGATCAAACTGACATAGGAAGTCAACCATGCTGGACCCGACTGTTGAATTGCCAAAAATAGAATTTACTAAAAATAGTAAATTCTGGAAAATGCTCCGAATGCCGAGATGAACACACCACTGCGAAGCTCTCTGAAAACCCAGAAAGAATCCGCCATTGAAACCACCAACTCCGAGCAAAGACATCCTCAAAAATAGGAAACCCTAATTTTACCTTCCGACTAGCCTTCGGGTTTCCAGAAAAATGGCCAACGGTCACTAGAAAGATCAGGTTTGAGAAGAGGACATTACAGTCCGCCCTCCCCAAGATTGCTTGTCCCTCGCAACGAAACTGCAGGCTGCAGAATCTCATCACTTTCCCAAGTCGCGATCCTCCATAGGCGTGTTCTTCCACTTCACTGCATTCTCTCGATGGTTCTTTCTCAAAGAACGCTCTCAAATCAAGTATCTCCTCTCGAATTAGAACCAACTGTCCCTTCTTCATCCAAAGGTGGCAACTGTGATTAAGCAACCACATTATGTCCAAGTGCCTTCTTGAGGCGAGACACGTGGAAGACATTATGCACTCTGCTATCAGAAGGTAGCTCTAACTCATAAGCTACTGCCCCAACTTTTCTGATGACCCTGAATGGCCCATAGAAACGAGGTTTGAGCTTCTCAGCTCCACTCTTCTTGAGAGTAGACTGTCTATAAGGTTGTAATTGAAGATAGACCATATCCCCAACCTCGAAAGAACGCTCAACACGCCTCTGATCAGCATACAACTTCTGCTGATTTTTTGCAATCTGCAAATTATCCTTCAAGGATTTCATTATGTCTTGACTATGCTGCAACAAATCCTTGGCTTGGGGTGCTTTGCTGTCACCAAACACCAAATCTGCAAAACTAGGTGCTTCATACCCATAAAGCGCCAAGAAAGGAGACATCTTAATCGACATATGGAAAGAAGAATTGTAGCAATACTCGCCTATATGCAGCCACTTGACCCAAGCTCTTTGCTGTTCTGACACATAGTTTCTCAAGTAGCCTTCCAACCACTTGTTCACTACTTCAGTTTGACCATCTGTTTGGGGATGGTAACTAGTGCTTGGAGTGAGCACAGTACCACTCATTCTGAAGACTTCTTGCCAAAAGTACTTAGGAACTTGCTGTCCCTATCACTTACAATGTTCTTTGGCAACCCATGCAGCCTAAACACTTCTCGAAAAAACAGATCTGCAACTTGTGCTGCAGAAAAAGTGCTAGTAATGGCGAAGAAATGAGCAAATTTGGTTAGCCTATCCACCACTACATAAATACAATCCTTCCCTTGGGCCTTGGGCAACCCTGTGATGAAATCCATCGAGATACTTTCCCATTTTTGATTGGGAATAGGGAGTGGTTGCAGCAAACCAGCTGGTAATGTATGCTCATTTTTATTCACTTGACAAACAGGACACTCCTGAATGTAGCGTTGTACCTCTCCTTTCAATCCTTTCCAAGAAAACCTTTCTCGGATCTGCCTATATGTCTTGAAAAAACCTTGGTGACCAGCAACTGGAATATCATGAAAAGTCAAAAGAATCTTCTTCTTAAGCTTAGAATCTGCCACCAGAAAGATTCTTCCCTTATAATGTATCAATCCCTCTATCACCTTGTACCTTTCATCGTGAAAAGTACCCTCAAGAATGCTGGTTGCAAACTGATTTTTGGCATAATCAGCAAGCAACATGTCTCTCCAATCTGCAGTAAGCTCACACAATGAGCTAAGATGAGGTCTTCTGGATAGAGCATTAGCCACGATATTATTTTTCCCTTTGACATATTCAATGTCAAAGTCGTAAGCTTGAAGCTTACTCACCCATTTCTGTTGCCTCTCATTTAGGTCCTTCTGATGCATGAAATGCTTGAGGCTATTGTGGTCAGTCTTAACCACAAACTTGTTCCCCACCAAGTACTGCCTGAACTTGGCTAATGCATGCATAATGGCAAGCATTTCTTTGTCATAAATTGAATATGTTCTTTCAACACCCCTTAATTTTCGGCTCTCAAACACAATAGGGTGTTTGTCTTGCATCAGTACAGCCCCAACTCCTTCACCTGATGCATCACACTGCAACTCGAATGGCTTGGAGAAATCCGGGATAGCCAGAACCGGACACGAGCTCATGATCTTCTTGAATTTGTCAAAAACAATTTGAGCCTTTTCTGACCAAACAAAGGCTCCCTTTTTGGTGAGATCAGTAAGAGGAGCAGCATTCTGTGAATACCCCTTTACGAATCTCCGATAAAAACCACAAAGACCCAGAAAACCTTTCAACTGAGTCAAGTTCTCAGGAGGTGCCCAATCAACTACTGCCTTGATCTTTTCCGGATCCACCTTCACTCCCTCAGCACTGATTATGTGGCCAAGGTACAATAACTCCTCCATTCCAAATTCACATTTGGATGCTTTTGCGAACAAACTCTCAGATTCCAGAATACTAAGCACTTCCTCCAAGTGCTTGAGATGATCTTCCCAAGTCTTGCTGTAAATCAGAATGTCATCAAAAAATATCAACACAAACCTTCTTAACTGATTCTGAAAAACACGGTTCATGCAAGACTGAAAGGTAGCCGGAGCGTTAGTCAACCCAAATGGCATGACTAAGAATTCGAAATGGCCATAGTGACATCCTGAAAGCTGTCTTCTCCACATCAGATCCCCTCATCCGATCTGATGGTAACCCGATCCAAGTCATCTTCGAAGAACTTAGCTCCCATGTAGCTCATCAATGAGCCTCATTTATTCCGGGAATGGGGTATCTGTTTTTTATGGTGCTTTGATTCAAAGCACGATAGTCCACACACATGCGCATGGTACCATCCTTCTTCTTCACAAGAACCACTGCGATGCAAAGGGGCTCTTGCTTGGGCGAATGAAACCCATCTCCAAGAGTTCTTGAATATTCTTCTCAATCTCATCCTTTTGCCTCTTCGGGTACCGATATGGAGTTGTAATCACCGGTTTAGCCCCTTCCTTGAGCTCTATGATGTGTTCTGAACCCCGTTCAGGTGGTGGTCCAGGAGGCAAATCTGCAAAGACTTTGCTCTTCTTCGTGAGTAGTGACTGAATATCAGGAGGATGGTCACGTTTAGTCTCAACAGGACTAGCAGGGAGGATCATGCACTTTGCAACCCACTCAGCTTGATCGTGACGGATCAGCCTTGCCATTCTTTTGAATGACACAACCCGAGGGCCCCCATTGGACATTCCTCTCAGAACTATCTTCTTCCCATCGGATTGAAACTTCAGCTCCATAGTCTGCAGATTCAAGGAGATCTCCCCAAGAGAATGCAGCCATTGAATGCCTAGGATGGCATCAGTATCTCCAATGTGAACTACATAGAAGTCATCCTTGACTTCGTAATTTCCCAATTGCATGGTCATGTTCGAGATTTTCTTTGTGCAAGAAATATGAAATCCATCGGCAACCATGACCTTGAATCCTTCAAACTCCTCTGTTTGCAACCCCTTCTTGGCTACCACAACTTCATCAATGAAGTTATGTGTTGCTCTAGTGTCGATCAAGGCAACGATTCGCTGCCCTTTGACCATCCCTCGAACCTTGAAGGATTCGTTTCTTTGAAAGCTCGAAAGTTGAGCCAAGACTCCTCCACTTTCCTTCTCATTTTCAGACTCTTCTGGAGCTTTTTCTACTTCACTTTCTTCAAAATCAGATTGCTGGTCTGAAAAATCAGAACTACTTTCACCAGCAGAATAGTATTCAATCTGATTGAATTTAACTCCCTTAGGGCAAACATGATCTTGAGACCATTTTTCCCTACATCGGAAACACAACCCCTTTCTCCTGAGTTCGTTCAGGGTCTCAGGATCCAATCTTGTGACATGGGGATTATGATGTTTGAACTCCTTGTGCTGAGGTCTCAAAGGAGGTCTATGCTGAGGTCTTTTCCCTTTATCCCTTTTTTGAAAGGGGGAATTTGACTGAAATTTTGCCTTAGGAGCAGCCCACTCCATGTTTCTTGCCTTCTTCATGGCCTCTTGCAGGGTTGGTGGATCAAAGGCTTTAATCCAGCCTTCAAGTGGTTCTATCAAACCTTCACTGAAAAGAATCACCAATCTCCTCTCCGTGATTCTAGTCACCATGACTGAGAGTCTTTGAAACTCGGCAATGTAGGCATCAACTGTGCCATACTGTCTTAATTGTGCAAGTTCTCTGAAATGAATCTCAGGATCCTTCTTTTCAAACCTCTCGATGAGCCTAGTAGTGAACTCATCATAAGTTGTGATAGACCGATGACCTAGAGTAACTAGGCCGTGGTACCACCACTCGTGCGCCACCCCATCAAGGTGTAGCGTAGCGAACTTGATCGCCTCTTCTTCTGCCATAGGTCTGAGAGCTAGATAGTTATCCAGCTTCTGGATCCAAGCTCGAGCTGAACTAGTATCACTCCCGTCAAAGTATGGAAGTGTAACTTTGTTGACAGCTTGGTACAAGTCTCCTTGAGTTGATGGTCTTCTTTGATCATAATGTCTCCCTTGTCCTTTGTTTTTCCTTTTGTGATCCATGAAGTCATTGTAGGACATATCCATCTTGATGTCACCAGGGAGAGAATCATACTCTGCACGGCCAAGTCTCAACTGCTCCACGAATGAAGCATTCTCTTCAGGATCTGGCTGAGTGTTAATAGGTGCCAGAAAGGTGGGTTTGAATGGCCTGGCTGAGACATAAGTGTTGCTTGAAGTATGATGAGCAGCATGTCCATCATGCTGGTTGGAAGCACTGTGCTCTCCTCTATGCCCAGTATTGTTCTGTGGAATGGTGTTTTGGCCCACTTTCCCCATCATGAGCGAAACCATATCCATCAAAACATCCATCTTCCGTTCAAATCTCTGTCCTGGACTGATGGATCTCTCTCTGCCCTTTCCACTATCATCTCTAGTGCTGTTGGTAACCCTCTCGTTACCCCCAACTGACCTTTCACCTTCTGCCATGTCTGTTTCCTGAGAAGACTCCCAATGAGCCCTCAAGACTTCTGAAGCTGTCTGTCCTTTTGGAGCCTGATAGGGCTGGAACTGTTTTCCAACCTTTTTGTCTTCCCTTGCAATGTACCTCTTTTCTCTGTCACTCATAGACAGATTGATCACAGGATGGCAAGATCTTGGCTCTGATACCACTGAAATATTCCGAGCCAATTTTTTCCAATTTTAACAAATTGCAAATTACAATCAATGCACTCGTTAAGGTTAGAGGATAAACCAAAACGTGCAAAAGCAACTCTAACCAGAATGTACACCAGGATCCCGATGTGGGCAAGGTGTGAGCATTGGTTAGAGGATCTGAAACAAAGTGCTTATGCAGGAACTCTAACCAAGAATGGCGCCGATGATGGCGAGCATATGGTCAGAGGATCTTCTACTCTAATTGCTGAAAGGGAACTCAACACCAAGTATGTGCTACCCAATCCAGAACGGAGTGAGGGGGCGACCATATGGCGGAGTGATTACAAAATTCAATGCTTGAAAAGAAATGCTGAAAGCTGGAAATACTCAACACCCAGAATGTGCTTGCTAACCCAGAATGGGAAAGTAGCTACCATAGGGCGGAGATGAATTAAATACAATATCAAATGCTGAAAGTAAGAAGGGCATTACAATCTGATAAAGCAAGAATCTAAATGGTTGTCAGTACTACTGCCAGCGTACAATATGAGGGAAGATAACTTGCTAACAATACAAATCAGCATATAAGTGGTTTGCAACAATATTAATAAATCCCTTTGCTGAGAAATGAAACTGAAACGGAGATATTATTCAATAGATCCAACCTTGTTCCAAACTTGGCCATCCACGATGAAGTATCCGCGAAGACTTGGAGAACTCTTCACACCCGTCCAAGGATGAAGATGCAGATTACTCCAATCTGTTTGACAGTCCTGTACTTTTCATCACATACCAGCAGCATATAGATTTCATGAAAAACTCGCAACTCACTCTTTACTCATTCAAATTGCCTGATATGAATTGCAAATCACTAATAGACTAGAGGCGCTCAAGTTAAGAACATGAAACAGACTTAAAAAGCAGATTACATGAAATGCACAGTTCCCAATGCACTGAATGGTACGGCCCAGCTGAAAGGGGCGACTTCTCTTTTAAAAATCAGAATCTTCTCAAAAAATTCTACAAACTTGCATACAAGGGCGCCTAGCCAAGATGGAAGGAAATACACAATACCCACAACGAATTTTTTTGTCTTTTTGGATTTATGAATGAAACATCGAATCAGCTGAAGCTAGAATGCAAAAATGTCATGTCCCCTTCTAGTTGACATCTCTCGGAGCACAGGATTAGCCTATCATACGACCCTCGTAGGCTGATAGATTGGATAGAGGGTCATGTTGGAGCTTGGCTCAGCTTCAGTTGGCAGTTCTTGATCAGTTGGCTTTCGTTCGGGCTTATTCGGACACTTCTTGCAGTAGTTGCTATTTTTTGCAGTTATTGGCAGTCAGCGTGGGACCCCTGCTATTTTTAGCAGCATGGATGAATTATGTTCAGAATCACTTCTTCAGTCGACAGCTTTAGACGGCTCGAGCATCGGGTTAATATTGAAGGAGATATTAATATTTAATTGAATTAATTAAATATTAATTATTTGGCGTTATAATATAAAGTTATAATATTTTATTATAACTTAAGTGATTTCTGTTAAGGGGGTCGCCATCATCAGAAGGGGCCAATTGGCAATTATATTTTATAATCAAAAATTACGCTGAAGACTATGAAAATATTAAAAGAATAAAAAGTTCGAATTTTAATGATTCCCTATTATTGTGGAAATCGCACTTTTCAAGTGTATAAGCAATTTGCCTTGGGAATCGAGCCATTATGCATATTGAGATATTGGAAATTGATCAAGTTTGGTCTGAGCAAGAAGCTTTAGGGTTTTAGCCTCGAATTCATTGGGGAACGAGCCATCTCCATTGAAAGCAGTTCAGAGGGTGTGAGATATCACCTGATCTATTGCCAACTGAGAGATTTCTTCATCCAGGAGGAATTACAGAGCATCACAGTTGATTCAAACATCAGGGATTCAGTTAGTAATTCATTCACAGAGGAAGTATTCTATTGAGGCGCATATTTGTCCAAGATCTGGAGGCACAAGGAAGAGCCGTACTTTTCATTGTTGTTGGCTGCTGTCTCAAAGGCCGTACTGTTTGTACCAGGCCGTACCATCAGTAAAAGGGGCGTACCTTCAAGATAAAGAAAAACGCCTGCCATCTCTTCAATCTATCACCATTAGCAAGTGCGCCTATGCTTTTAGCATTGATCTGGATCATCTGACAGAGGGGAAAAGAGTTATTCGTTGCTGCTGTATCAGATCGAGGGTTTTCTCATCTTGCTGCGAATACCAGGTTCTTCATTAAATATTCATTGCTTCTTTAGATTGCATGTTAGTAGATCCTCTTTGTAATCATTCTAGAAGGCAAATAAATGAACAAGAATCAGTATTTTCATTAAATACTATTGTTTATGAAGTTATATGATTTTTATAGAATTTATCTTTAATTTCTTGCAAAATTGCAATTTCTCATTCATTGCAAAAAACCACAAAAAATTTCAAAATACACCAAAACAAGTAAAAACAGTCAGAAACGGAAAGCAGGGGAAACTAGGGTTTCTACAAAAAACTAGAAACTTCTAACATGCAAAATCTGAACCTAATTAGACAAATGCAGATTACAATGCACAAATACTAATGAACTCACAAACTGAACTAAAATCACCACTAGTTGTTGTCTTACAAACAAGAAGCGATGCCCGAGCTAGGAGGCCTTCATTCCTCGAAGCAATCCCAGAGCCAAACCGGCAGCATAACAGTACTGTAGACCAAAGATAATGCAAAAAGATCCCAAGGCTTCCTTTTATAAGTTTCGGTTGACCTTCTCGAAACCCTAACTTCTTTTCCGGAGTCAAACCCTAATTCCTTCACAGATGGCATCCCACTTTTCCAAGTAACTTTGTCTTTTAATATTAATTTAATGTTTCTTGAGAATGGCGTCCACTTTGAGCTTATAATAAACTTCATAAAAAATATAATTAATCCTCTTAATGAAGCGCCACCCTTAAAGAACACCTTTTAAAAAGACTTGAAGTGATTAAGCTAGGCTAAGGGGTGGGTCAACGTTAAATTATAACATTAAAACGTGACTTTAACAAGATAGCTCAACTTATCTCTCCAATTGCGCCCCGAAGCCATCAATGAGCAAGCCAACTGATCAAACCGACATAGAAGTCAACCATGTCGTGGGATCCGACCGTTGAATCGCTAAAAATAGAATTTACTAAAAAGTAGTAAAATCTCGAAAATGCCTTGCACGCCGGTGATGAACATACCATCGCTGCTCTCCAAAACCCAAAGAACCGGCTGAAAACCACCAACTCCGAGCAAAGACATCCTCAAAAATAGGAAACCCTAATTTTACCTTCCGACTAGCCTTCGGGTTTCCAGAAAAAAGGCCAACGGTCACTAGAAAGATCAGGTTTGAGAAGGGAACATTACATGGTAGTTATAAACATAATTAAACCTGAAGGATCACTAACTATTGTATCACCTGGTAGGAATTATTGGGATGAAATGGATGCCATGGTAGTTATTAAAAATGTATTTATTGTGATGGGAAAAGGTGTAATGCCCATTCTTGTGTTTGCCTTTTGTGCTTTCCAATTCACATGATGAAAGGTAGTTTGAGTGTTTTATCAGTGTACTATGTGATTCATGTTTTATGATCCGTTGCACCAAATGTTTTGATGAGGTCTATTGTGCCATCAAGATGTTTCTAATAAGGTTATGTTTTAGCATTGCTTATGTTGTGCTTGTGTATGTTAGATCATTTCAATATTTTAGCTTTATGTGTGATTGTTGATATTGCATATTATTCCTAGATCATGCTA
>VDFB02112586.1:0-21803 GCA_007258455.2 Sequoia sempervirens | reverse complement strand
CTTTGAAAAATTTTCCAACTGTCACTGGGGAAGATCAGACTACCCCGATTGAACATATACGAGATGTGGCTTCATTATGCAGAGTCCATCACATAACTCAAGAGGATGTTGCTGTAAGATTGCTAGCTGCTTCACTGAAAGGAAGAGTTGTGCAATGGTATAGGGGTTTAGCAGTAGGCTCAATCGCAACTTGGGATGAATTTGGAGACAAGTTGCATAAACAGTTTCAAGATAAGTCAGATAACTTGTCTTTGGTAGAACAACTTACAACTATAAAGAGATCCCCTAAGGAGTAAATGATGGATTTCAATTTCCATTTTCAAAGAACATGGGATATGATTCCTGCTATGGTGAGGCCTTCACCTGAATATGCCTTCCTATATTATCTTAGAGCTATAAATAGCGATCTTTCAGTTTTAATACAGTCAATGGGAGGAGTGTCTTTGCCGAATGCTTATGAAGTAGCAATCAGAGTTGAAAATAGCCTAATACAAACTGGTAAACTTGCTCCTAGGCCACCAATGCCTATATTTCTAGATATTCATTTGAATATCCCTCTGTAGATACCACCTTTTGCACCTTTTCCACCTGTTCTAGTAGTATCAGCTGTTGTTTCGAGTTCTTCAAATGAGTTACAGGAGATCAAAAGTTTATTGCAGACTTTTGGTAATAAGCTTGTGAGCTTGGAAAAGCAACAATCATATATCAGGCCTTATCAACAACAGAATTCAGGTCAGCAACAACAATATCAAGGTAATAGACAGGCTTATCAAGGCAACTACCAGGGCCCAAGATAGAATGTAAACACAAGACCTTTTTAGGCTTATGCTCCAACACCTATTAGTGTAGTTAAGGATCTTGTCCCTATTCAAAATAACTTAGCAGAAGATTATGAGTGGTACGACCCTTGCAACCAACCTCACAATCAAGCCACTTTCTCAAATGGACTTATTAATCAAGCACTTATGGTATAGAATGCTTCAAGTTCACAACATAATGCACTCAATGATGCACCTCTACAACACCAAGATCAACTTACCAATGAAACTACCCTACTTAACTGGCAAGGCAAAGAATTATGTGGATCGAATGTAGATAATTCTCCAGTTGCAGCTAACACAAGGGCAAAGAAAAGAGCTTTTGAGTTTGATCAAGTAGCTGATAAAGGAAAAACAATAGCTGCAGAACCATCTACATCTCAAGTGACTCGCAATTTGCAAAGAAATCAACAACTCCCAATCAAGGAGTAGCCACACTTGCAAGCTGATCATGCTGACATAAAGGTACATCATAAAGTAAACCCAGTTGCACCCTATAATATTATTGATAGTATGAATAAGATGAATGTAACGATGTCTATGTGGGATTCATTAGTTATTCCAAGTCAAAAAGATATGTTACAACAAATTTCGGCTAAATTTGAAAATGTCTAATGAGTTTGGGTCTACAATAGGTTAGGTTAGAGCTATGTTGACAAATAATCCTCAAGAAAATGATAAACAAAATTCTAGCAAAGAGGTGAAAGAAGCTGTCTCACCTCCATTTTATGTGTCCAGAATCATAGGTGATAAGTTAGTTCACAACTATATGGTAGAAAAAATGGAGGCAGTTTAGTAATGCCAAAGCAAATTATCGATAAACTTGGACTAAAGTATCAACCTTTAGAGAAAGGAGTGATTCAATTGGATGGTACCTCTGTTAATACATTGGGTGTTATTAAAGCTTTGAGTCTTACCCTTCATTCATGTCTGAACTTTTCAGTTTCTCATGACATATGTGTCATAGATCTCCCACCTTTCTTTTCTTTGTGCCTCTCAAGAGACTTTACAGCTAAAATAGGAGGTTATGTGTCAGCTGACTAGTCACATATGTTGTTTAGAACTAGATATGGAACCAAAGTTACCATTAAATCTGAAAAGTTGGCTAAAGATCACATTGAGCTATATAACCCAAGTCCTATCAATGATGTTCCTACTGCTGTAGACACAAATTGTGTCATTTTTACTGACAATGAGCTGGCTGCCACTCAAGAACTTCAAGCAGAAGTTGTTCCTGATGTGTTGTTACACAAATGGGCAGCTAAAAATGTGTTGGATAGTACTGAAGACCTTATTCAAGATGTCGGTATGGGTAATTATGTGATGCTTGAACCTGATGCAGAGGTTCCAAACCTTGAAAAGGGTACATATCAGTTGTTGCAACAACAAAGTGAACCCTGGGAAATGTTTTTTGATGGTTCTAGAAGCAAGAATGAAGCAGGTGGAGGTGCAATGCTGGTTTCTCCACAGGGTGATAAGTATTTTCCAGCCTTTCATTTTGCTTTTGCATGTTCTAACAATAGTGTTAAGTATGAAGGACTCATTCAAGGCCTTGAGTGGGCAAGGAAAAGAGGAATTGACTGTTTGAAAGTCTATGGAGATAGTGAATTGATAGTTAATTAGGTTAGGGGGTTGAATGTTGCCAAGAATGATCCTTTGAAGTCTTACAGAAATGGAGTATGGAACATAATTGAAGAATTTAATGCCTTCAATCTGATTTCTATTCCACAAAATCAGAATAAGCATGTTGATAGACTTGTAGCAATTGGAGCACAGTTTGATATCCTAGGCTTATATCAAAAAGATAAGCAAAATACAACAATATGTCAAGGTGAAAGCTATTAGGCCATCAATTCCCTCGACAACAACATTAACCGTAGGTATTTGGAAGTGATGAGAAGATTTTAACCTTTCGGCCCAAGAAGATCAATTTTCTATAGTGAACCGTAAAAAGATTAAACAATAGTATGATGATCAAGTGATACAGCTGAAGAAAAATAAACTTCCCAAAGGGCTAGTTACCTTGGAATCCATATTCAATTCCGATGATTAGCTTAAGAAGAACAAAGTCAGCATTCAAGTCAAAGAAGATCATTATGAGGAAGTTGAAATTTTTAAAGGTAAGCTTCTCAAATTAGGTAAAATTTGTTCAACTAAAGATAAGAAAGCTTTCATTGCTTTATGCCAAGAGTATCATGATGTTTTTTCTTGGAAATATTATGATTTAAAAGGGTTTGATCCTCATATTGCACAACATACAATTGAGTTAGAACCTGGAGCCAAGCTTGTTAGACAAAAGCAGAGACCCTTGAACCCCAAGCTCGAACCTTTAATGATCAAGGAGCTGACCAAGTTAGTCGAAGGGGGTATTGTGTTTCCAATTAAACACACATCTTGGGTTTCTAACCTTGTTTCGGTTAGAAAAAAGAACGGTGAGGTAAGATTATGTGTAGATTTTAGAGACCTTAACATAGCGTCTCTGAAAGATCATTATCCCTTACCATCTATGGAACAAATTCTCCAAGCTGTTGCTGGTTCAAAGAGATTTTCTCTTCTGGATGGATACTCTGGTTATAACCAGATTCTAGTCAAAAGAGGAGGATCGGTATAAAATGGTATTTACAACAAAATGGGGCACTCATGGCCTACAAGAGAAAATGGATTTGGCCTATCTACGCCGGGTGCCACCTTTCAGCATGCCATGGATATGGCATTTCAAAATTTAATTAAGAAATTTCTGCTAGTTTACTTAGATGACATAACTGTATATTCAAAGAATGCAAATGAGCACTTGTCACATCTCAAGCAAGTTTTTGAAAAATGTAGAGAATATGGAATATCTCTCAATCCGAAAAAGAGTATTTTTGTAATTCATGAGGGTAAACTATTAGGCCATATAGTATTAAAAGATGGAGTTACCATTGATCCCGAAAGAGTTAAGGCTATACTCGAACTGCCATTACCCAATCACAAGAAAGGATTACAGAGCTTTTTAGGGAGGATCAAGTTTTTAAGAAGGTTCATTCCTCGAGCAAGTTGCAAACTTATTACATCCTTTGACTCATGTTTAAAAAGAATGCAGCTACTTGGTCAAGAGAAGAAAACGTAGGCTTTGAAGAAATCAAGGAAGCTTTAGCATCTAACAATCGTAAATCCATATTTCTCTAAAGACTTCTTTTTGTATGCTTTTTGCAGCATTAGTTCAATTTCTACTATGCTTGTTCAAAAAAATAGTGATAATTTAGAGCAGCCAATAGCTTTCTTTAGTCAAGGACTTGCTGATTATGAAGAGAAATATACATTTGTTAGGAAACATGTTCTCGCTATGATCAGAAGTCTAAAGAAGTTTAAACCTCTAGTTTCAAACAATAAAATTCATATTTTGGTTGCACACCCAAGTGTGAAGGAATTTCTGTTGAATAGAGATCTGAGTGAGAAAAGAGCAAAGTGGATCACAAAAGTAATGGAATTTGATGTTGACATCAACATCACAAAACTTTTCAAGGGTAGAGGACTTTGTGAGCAACTTTCCTCAACCCCTCAAGATGTACAGAAATCAGAAACTGGTGTTGTTTTAGCTAATACTGATGAGCCTCAAAATGTTCAAGCTGTTGCACCTGCATCAGTTGCAAGTTGGGTTCAAGAAATAACCCACTTTCTTCGTACTGGTGAATGTCCACTAGGTCTAGACAGAGCAAAACGAAGATACTTCAGATTACAATCAATTCCTTATGTCCTCATTGATAATATTCTTTTCAGGAAAGATCTAAATGGTGTCTTATTAAGGTGTATTGATGTTGATCAAATAGAAAAGGTACTTCATGACTTTCATGATGGAGTTTCAAGAGGTCATTTTGCTCCAAGGACAACTGCTTGGAAAATCATGAGAGTTGGTTACTACTGGCCTAGCTTGTTTAAAGATGCATATGCATGGCTAAGAAAGTGTATTAAATGTGCTTTATTTGTAGGAAAGGAAAAGTTACCTGCTATGCCTTTACATCCAGTTCAAGTAGAGCAACCCTTCATGAGATGGGGGATTGACTTTATTTGACCAATTAATCCACCTTCCAGTGCTGGTCACAAGTGGGTGCTTACTAACACAGACTATTTACACAGTGGATAGAGGTAGTAGCTTTGAAAGAAGCAAATGAATCTTTAGTTTTGAGCTTTTATGAAGATATAATCACCAGATTTGGAGTCCCTGACTCCATCATTTCAGATAATGCTCTTGCTTTTGTTGGGTTAAGAGTCACAGATTGGGCTGTTAAACACAGAATTCATTTGAATACTTCCTCCAATTATTACCCATAGGGTAATGGTTTAGCTGAAAGTACAAATAAAAATCTAATCAGAATTATTAAGAGGACCATGGAGGAGAATTAAAGGGTTTGGCATACCACATTGAAATCTGCGCTTTGGGCAGATAGGATAACCCCTAAGAGATCAGTTGGTAATTCTCTGTATGTACTCGTTAATGGTAAAGAGGCCAGATTACCTCTGTCTGTAGAACTTCCAGCTCTAGACATTGTTCACCAATTGGAGATGTATGAAGAACATGACCCAATGTCCATGAGATATGTAGAGCTCATGGAGCTTGAAGAATCAAGAGATAAAGCAATGAAAACTTTGGAGTATCATCAGCTCCAAACAAAGAGAACATTTGATAAGAAAGCTACAGCCAAATTTTTTAAAGAAGGTGATATTGTTCTCAAGTGGGATGTGCTAAAGAGTGGACCAAGCAAGCATACAAAGTTTGATCATTTCTGGGCAGGCCCTTTTATTATTATTGAATGCAAGGAGCATAATGCATTCCAGCTATCAAACATGGATGGAGAAATCCTACCAATCCCAGTTAATGGGATTCACCTCAAACGTTGTTTTGAGGTATGACTTATCATTGTTCATATTAGGTTAAGTTTTATGCTTTCAAGTGTTGTTGCAGGTGAAGCCACAATAGTGGTTTACAATTGAAGCGGAGGAAGGAAAACTCACAAAAAATGAATGCATGGCAAAAAAACTTGATTTTAGGGTTTAGGAGGAACTCTATTGGTTCGACCGGACAATTGTGGGTTCTATTTAACCCTCTAATACTTTCCCCGCCAAAAGGCCATCAAACCCTTATAGAAGGGGGTTCGACGAACCCTCGGAAATTGAAATGGAACCCCTCTAGTGGGTTCGGGCTGGTTCCCTAGGGTTCGCTCAACCCCCTTTATTCCCTTCATCCCGAAAGATAGAAAAAAAAACTTGACTTTTATAATCTCTGAGCTCGGCTTGAGGATTTAAAAAATGGAGAATATTCACAAACCCAAACCTGAACGTAGTCCCTTTAACGAGCTATCCAACTTAATATAATTTTAATATGTTTTGGTTTTATTATGCATTGATATTTTAGTTTTATTAAACACATAGGTTTTTCATCTAAAAATGAAGGTCTTTGTTCTCACATGTGGGAAAAAATAAAGCGATTATCAAAAAAAAAAAAAATATGAGTGCAATCTCGACATTGAAGTCCTTGATCCAATAGAAAAAATAAATTTGAATTTGATATATACAAAAAAAGTTATAAGCGCTATAATGGTCGCTACAGTTTGAATTGTAATTGGTTTGACTTTTGAAACTTGATTAAAAGAAAAAAATATTCAATAAAAACCTATCTAACCAAGTAGAAGCACTATATATTGTAGTTACAAATCTAAATTCGAAAGAATTAGAATTTTATGCTTCATTGAAAAAAAGTTGTGCATTATACGGTGAGTGTCACTTTTAAAAAATGTTGTTTTTTGAAAAACCAGCTTTTTGTGGGAGATGGAAAATAGGTGGAATCTGATTCAAAAATTTTGAAAAAAAATATTTTTAGAATCTACGTAAAAAAATGTGACGACTCTAGTTTACATCACACATTCCAAATTCTTCTCACCATGAAATGCCAAGTAGGTGCCCTAATTTTAAAGATTTAGTTTAAAAATAATAATTTATGTGTCCGGGCTTTGGCCAAAAAATTGTAAACCACTATTGTGGGATCACCCTCAGACTCCTTTAGTTTAGCTACTGCTTCATCTCTAAGAGTTGTTCCAAAGATAGTAAATAGTTTCACTTTTAGTTTTTCCCTGCTTTCAATAAGTTTCCAAGCAAATTGTTATGTTCTAAGAGTCTCAAAGTGAGTTACAGCCATGTACAAAAATGCTCTAGGTATTTTTTTGAGGTTTCCTAATGACTCCATGCCCAATAGACAAGTTTAGGCTACTGGTTTTCATGTTTAGCAGGCAAACCTCCAGCAAAGGTCGCCAGAAATGTTACCCATTTTTCACTCATTGGTTCAAAAGGGTAGAATTTGTTTTTAAACTGAGGAAAATAAGGTACTTTTATTATCCTCCTTCATCACATTCAAATATATAAATGAAAAATCTGAAAAGATTGCAACTACAGACTATTACATTCATACATATGCATGTAATACAAAAAGATTCACATATTTCTAAAAATGTAATCTTTATTGAATGTGATAAGGTACATGTGTCTCACATAGCAAGCCGTGAGACTGACTTTTCTTTGATGAAAATAAAGATAATTCAATACATGAATAGATGAAGGAAATAAATAAGCATATAGAAGGGATGACCAGTCATTGCCTGAATGACTGGTTGAGGTTTGTCTCATTCTGATGTTGTCCTTGTTGCTTGTCCTTCCTAGTTTTCATGAGCTTTTGTTCCTGCAATGGTCAAGCAATGTTTTAGAGTTGTACTCTAAGCAATGAAAAGTCATAACTATACATGATCATTTATATTATCCACCTATTCATGCATCAATTTATCTCCATGTGCATTAAAAGATCAATGAATGCCTCAGGTGTTTAGGAAAACCATTTGGCCAACGTACACACAAAAGACAACCATTTTTTCTAATTTGTTTGTTTCATGTGCAATTACAGGTGCAGCTATGATTTAAATAAAAAATGAGTGGAGATAAATGTGGCTCCCATGAGGGTTGACCCAAGCTCATTATTTATGCACAAATTTTAGGGTCCATTTCAGTACATTTAATGCAGATTACAATAACGATATTTTCCCATTAAAAAACAGTAAGTATTGAAATTTAAATGAAGCTATAGTGCCAGTGCAGAGCATAAGGAAAGATTTACAGTAAGCTTGTAGAGGAACAGAGACAGAGACCTTCCTCATTTTATGCTAGTTCAATTAAGAAAAGATTTATCATTCATAACAGTGAATTGATAAAATTCACTGGTTTAAATAACAAGCCACTGCTCAATGGAACTTCAAGTCACATATAAAGATCTCAGTTTTAGCATGATAGTGACAAACCTCATTACAGTAGTAGGAAACAGTCATGTTGTATTTTGGTGAACAACTTTTTCAAAAGTGTAGTTCAAATACAAATCCAAAGGAAAATCACAGTGCATAAAACACAATAATGACAGTAATATATGAGGTGTAAGAGCAGAGGCAGGGAGAGTAAAATGTTCTGTTCAAGTTGTCCTTTGATCAATAGATACTTCACAAAGGGATTTTTTCAAGTCTTGTTATAAGGAAAGACAACATTATCATGATTAAGGTACATTCTTTTGATTAGTTTCAGGACAGTACAACAGTAACTAATTGAGCAATCAGTCTTACAATGTGTTGTCATGAGGAGAACAAGCAGTATTATCTAACAATTTGAGCTTTCAGTATAACATCAGAATGCATATACTGTTAATGGATGAAATTAAGTCAAATATAAAAATAGCTATCAGAGCAACTGACAGGAACACCTCTGTCATAATCGCCAGTGTACATAATAAATAAGTAGCTACATGATATCAAAAATGATAAGCTACATAAAAGGAATAGAGAATATGAAGCCATGCTGGAAAGTAAATGCTACAAGAATGCCTAAAAGAGATGTTATACCATGGAATGCAAAGATTGCAAGAGTAGCCAAAATAAGTTTTACAAGGATGCTCTCTAAATCTTTGAATTAATGAAGCACTTTAGAACATATCCTGACATTTTAAGCTTTGCCTGTGTTCTATTTACATGCAGCCATGGAGGTTCATACTTCAATCACATGGCTAACCCTTATTGCATCACATCTACAGTTGATCATTATGTGTGTATGGTCAACCTTCTTCACCGTTCTGGCTATCTTGGTAACATCCTCAATTTTGTCAGTAAGATTCCTTTCAGCATGATACAGGTCTGGATAATGAGGGTATAAATAAGCTTGTTTGACTAGTCCATGAATAAAAGATCAACAGGCAGGATATAGAAAGAGGATTTTCGCTAAAAGGATAGTCAATGCAATCATACAGAAAGGTTTCTATTAATAGTGATGCCCATAGGGGCAATGACCTTGGTTTCTTTTTACAAGTTAGTGTTGTTCTATACTCAAACAACAAATGTATAGAGCTTTGAATGGTACCCATGCTATGCAGTGGCAATAAATCATTTTTCTTCACAGGGCAGCATCTTCTGGTGAAACAATTAATGGAAATGGTTCTTGTTACAACTAGACAATAGCACGCTTTGTATCTTCAGGGGCCGAGTTGTGAAGGGAGATTTCCTTTATTTCTGCAGGAATAAGACCCAAAATACGAAGAGAAGAATATTGACCATAATGAATACAGAGCAAATACAAAAGAAGAGTAAAGAGAATGGCGCATATTTTACTTAGAGATTCCAACTTAAAAAATAAACTCTCAATGGCGGCCAAGCAAGAAGATGCCAGCAAAAATAATCATAAAGAAATGAAACAAGAAATATTAGTGAAGAAAGACATAGGTAGCCATGACCAAATGGAGATATTCTTTCTGTTTTAGCATCGAAAGGTAGCTTACCAATGTTTATATGGGAGAATCAACACAAAATGCAAGCAAAATCCCCTCATAGTCTAGAAAATACACCTTGTTTGGAGCTCCAAAAACCCTAGTCTGGCGGCGGCATAGCTTCATCAAGAAGCTTCAGGAACAATGAAATGAGTTTTTCTTTTCATTTGGATGTTCATTTTGTTCTTAGGGTTTGCAATGCCCTAAAATGCCAATAGTATTTTCATCAATCTTTTAACAAATAATGCAACTAATGCCCCATGGGCTATATAATATGCCTTAGGCATTTCAATAGGAAATTTAGCTTTGGCATTGTACCTTTTTGACTTAGCAATTTCTTTGGCTAATATCTTTGTTCGATACATGATAAGGTGATATTTTGCATTCATTTTACATTGTAAATGTTTGAGTTTAAAGTGATATTTTATAAATCACTTTAAATTTAAAACATCATCTTTAAATGCAAAAATGGAGCATGACTCATATGACTAAATCATAGAAATTTTGCAACGTATCACATTGAGAAAGAAAGGAGATATGTTTTGACTTCAACACAAACGAGAGCATGTGCTATTATGATTAAGTCATAAGGGGAAATAGAGATTTGTTTGAGAACACTTGGAGGGCATTTAGGGAGGTTATTTTTAGTTGGCCAGCATGTGGAAGGAATATAGGAGTCTTTGTGTTGCTTCTTGGAGACATTTGGAGTAAAATTAGGCTTTTTGACTCAAATTGGAGCATTTTTAGTGAGCTTTTATGGTTAGATATGGTCAAATTGACCTTTTCAACCTTTTGGAGCATTTTTGGAGAAGATTTACATGCTAGATTTTAACTTTATGGAGTGCTTACGAAAATGAGGTTTTCTAGAACCTTATTTGGTGGAACAACTTAGAACTTGGCTACTTAACATTTTGTAACTCACTTTATTAGTTCTAATGTGCGCTCTTGGAGATAGTGACTTTTGGAAGTCCTTTCACAAGTCTTGTGCATGCTATTGTAACTCAATTTTGGAGATGAAAATCAGTAAAGACCTTGATTATTATTGATTTGAAGCTTTTGCCTACTTTTTCTTTGCATTTTTGTGTTCAGTCAGCTGATTGATCAAGCTTTTAGTGAGGTAATGTTTATTTCCTTCAAGCTTTGTCTCAGATTTTAGAACCTTTATGCAGAAAGTATGTTTTTGCAAGTTACAAATTGTGTCAAAAGATGTAAATGAATTTTAGATGTGAAATTAACTTTCCTTCTGGGAATCTTAGCACTAGGAACTGTTTGTGAAACACTTTTGCAAAAATATACAGAAATGAGTTGTGCAAATTTATCTTCAGTCATTGCAAGCAAGTGTATGAAATCTGGTTTCAAATCCAAGTAACGTTTAGGTGCATCACCATAGGGTTTAGTTTTAATTTTAAAGCATTCTCCTTCTCCCTTTTCCTTACAAAATCAATAGTTTTAGGTGATAACCCAACTAGGAAGTCGGCCTTCTCTGGAGGTTGACCTCTGCTTACAAGTAACCCACAACTTTAGAGGTCTTCCCATGTTAAATAAAATGTCGAACTTCATGTTCAACAGTGGTGCAATTCCAGAGTTAACAAGAACTTAATAGTTTGATGTCTTCGGATGCATCTTGTGAATATCCTACAATCAAGGCATTCCATGAGAACACATTTATTTGCGGCATTCTGTCAAAACAGTTCTCGTGCCTTGTCTATGCTTCCAAATTTTCTGCATACATGTCTACCAGGGCAGTTGCAACTACAACATCTGACAAAATTCCTCTATCCATTATCCTGTGATGGATGTCCATGCCTTGTTCTAAAGCTCCCATTTTGGCAGAGGCGCAAGGAATGCTGGCAAAGGTTGCGGAGTCTGGTGTTGCAGCTGCCAATTGCATTTAGTTGAAAGTTTCTAAATCCTTTTCGAACAAACGCATTTTGTGCATATCCTACAATCATAGCATTCCATGAGACCACATTTCTTTGAAGCATCTGGTCAAACAGTTCACGTGCCTTGTCTATGCTTGAAGTGATTTTAACTAATTTGGCACAGGTCGGGAGTACACTCGCAAAAAAATGTTTGAAGTGATTTTAACCACTACGGAATGAAAGAGGATGCTAAAATCCTCAAATTTGCCAGCATGGGCTACAGCTCTGGTGTCTGAGCAAGTCGCTGGCTGTCTAACAACACTCTCAATAGCTTTTATGGAAAGAACATTGTTGCGCTGCTGTAATATTGTCGAGCAGGGCAGCGGATCAAAACTGTTCGAAGCTGCAGCTTCTTCAGACGCTGCGGACGCTCCAAGCTGTAGATAATAATCGTACAACAAAGCATTCGGCAAACACTTACGGGCATCCACCAAACTTCTGCGCGGGAAAAGAGTTTGAATTTTGATGTTAACAGCGACGGTTGTTTGAACGGAACGGATGTTGTCGAAAGGAATGGGCCCACATCACACCTAAGCAGTCAAAGCTTAGTGTGTGATGTTTAAGCCTAATGACCACCTTCCTTTTTCTAGCTACTTCAACATCAAAGAGCCTTGCAATGGAACCCACCCGAGGTGTATTTTTTATGCCCTCAATGGCATTCAAAGCATTCTACACATTGTCATCCTTTAATAGCGCCCTAGTCACCTCCGTCAACACCCTAAAGCCCAAGCCATGAATTAAGTTGGTGAAGAGACTATTGTAGATCTCGACATCCTGTAGGTGCCTTCCATTCTTGCACTCAATCCCAATAATCTTTCCAATCACTCCAACCATAGCCTCCGAGCATTTTGGGAATAGTCATTTGATCTGATCGATCGTTGCTTTCGAAGGAAGATTTTGATTGCCTTCCACATTCATGCATACACAGGTGATCTCCATTGTAACAACCAAATGAAGAGATAGCCCATATTTTTTTCCCAACCTAATTAAGCAACAAGTTTCAAGACATCCATATGGGAGATTTTGTAGTGATATGCCCACAAACCAAAGTGGAAGTTGCCCCACAAAGGCAAGCTAAAATTAGTAGAGACATGATGAGAGGCAGTGAGAACAAAGCTTTCCTTGTTTGGAATCATAAAGCACCCCACCTGGATAGGTCAGAAGACTTAAATGATCTAATAAGTGAATGCTAATGACAAGATAAAATGATTCTCACCTAAAACGCCCTTAAAATTGAGGGTTTTCAAGTGTCCTTGAATGTTGACCAGCCTTTTCATCAACAAAGTCGAAGATCACTTCGAGAATGTTAATTTCAATTTTCTTATTTTCTTTGCAAGTTCAATAGTCCTTTGTGTTGACTATTGCTTGTCACAATTCTCATTGGCCTCCTCTTCTTACTTTCCTTGTGATTATCCATATTCTATTTCCCATCTTCACCCCACTCCTTTCCCTTCTACTTTTTAGGTCTAATTTTTTACTTTTTAGCTAATCGTGTCTATTGAAATTTCACCTTTTCTTTTTCCTTAACTTCCAAATACATCTTCCAAGAGTGATTTCACTTGTACAAGCCTTATTAAGTTTACAATACTTTCATTAGACACAATTCTTGCCTCCTTAGCTATTCCCTTCCCTTTGTTTTCCTTCTCAATCTAGGAATTCATTTTATGTGCATTGTTGAGGGGTTCGAATTCACTTTTTTCCGAATAGTTTTTGGTGGTAAAGTGTTCCTAAGAATACTTTAAACTCCAAGGATTTTTTGGTTATATGAAGTGAGGGCATTGGAATAGACCACCATTACCGTTAGGTGTACAAATGCAACTATTTTGTAGGGTTAGAGCATAGGGTGTTTTATTTAAGTTGATTTGGTAAAGGTACTAAATTATTCATTGATGTAAGGGAGGAATCTCTCCATTGACAATGGAAGCTACTGAAGAGGTTTAAATTTAGAACAAGAAACTAATTAATTTCATATTTTTTAAATGCACTAAGAGAAGAAAATTTGGTAAGTATGAACAACACTAAAATGGCTATCTAATATGAAATACTTGATGATCTGTTAGCTTATCTCATCCAAATTCTTGGGAATCCCATCCCACTTGTATCCATTTTAGAAATGGACCAAATTCTCTCCCTTCCCAAGGAAATCCTCAATAAAATTCTTATTGCAATATTTTTGAGTTCTCTTGAGCTTTCACTTCTAACAACTGATCCAATGGCCTCTTCTATCATTTCTTCAATCACTGTAAATGACACACTTCAAATTTTAACTTCCCACAAGTTCTAAGAGTCCCCAAGCTTTTTTGAGAGAATGACATCATGTCCCTGCATAGCCAAGAAGTAAATAGAAACTGCTCCTCAAAAATTCTCCATATGTCATTTTTATTCCTCATGAGCTCACATGTGGAAGGTTCAAATCTTATCTTATCACTTTCCATTATATTTCTTTCTTTTTTTGCACCCACAATCTTTGGGACAAGGACAGTCTCTCCCAAAAAAATAAGAAGCATCAAGATTTTGTTTGTTTTAACTATATTTTGAGTTTTGTGATTTTTGTTTGCATCATAATTATTGCAAGTAAAGGTGGCCCTAATAAATAATTGCAAGCTCTTAAATTTAGAAATTTTTTCTCTTCAATCCTTTCCTTTGTGTGAATTAAAAATGTGATGGCATCCAATGAAATAATTTATAGGTTTAGATGTACTATATATGTACTTAAAAATATGCCAACTAGACTTTTGGAACATTTCAAGGGCCATGTGAATCCTCATTCTAGATTTACTTACAAATTTAATTATTTTGAATTTTGAATCTCATTTTGAAACAAAAAGGGTAGTTGTAGTTGTAAAATACTAAGCAATTACTCCTTCCTATAACCATAAATCAAACATTAGCAATAGTCTCCACCATTTTATTTTGTTCCATACATGTATGACCTATTCAAACTTCCTTTTATCTTCTCTTATTTATGTTATATTATCCATTAGTCTCCATGATGGGACCATGACACCTTTGATGATATTAATGAGCAATTCAAAGTTTCCTTCCAAAACAAGTTTACTAAAATTGTTATGGATGCCCCTCTTGACTCCCTGGCAAGTTACATACACCTCAACTCTTTTTAAGTCTTCTTTCCTATAGGAGAACCAAACCATTACACTAAATCTCCCTAATCATTTCATATAATACACCCTTCTACAACCAACTTAAGGTTACTTTTGGTAGCTCTATCAAAGTTTATTTTGGTTCATCCCTTCTTTGACCTCTTTCAAGCAATAAGCAATATTTTTGTTTTGGGACTGTTGCCTTTGAAATAGGATTAAGGGGAGATGCACCAAGAACAAATGATCTCTTCCTTTAGTAAATTATTAGGGTTTTTCTTTATTCTTATTTTAGCGCTCCTTAAATTATTAGACATTAAATTTCTTAAAACTAAGTTTTTCTAGCTCCTACTCCTTGTCCCTCAAGATAATAATTTATTTCCTTCCATAAATTCCACACAACATGGGTGATATTCAATCTCTGTAGTTCATTCATTGAAGTGAATTTGTATGGGGGAAACTAGATTATGAGTAAATCCATAAGATCTTTCAGGATAACCCAATCAATCCTTAAATTTTATAAGATTAAACCCAAACCATAAATGAGGAGTAGCATAGAAGAAGATGGTTTATGCTCTCTTCACTATTTTTACATAAGATGCATATGTTGGGGAATTGAAGACCTCTTCTATTTTGGTTATCTAAAGTAAGAATTTCCCCATTCAAGTAGACTTGCTAGAAAAAATTTAATAGTAGGGACAAGAATAGGGTTCCATGCACCAAGCCAATTAAAATTATAATTAATATGGCCTCTTAATAAGAAGTATCCTAAAGTGATATTATAGTTCCTTAAAAGGTGGAGCTTCCACAGTCTCATATCCTATTTATCATCATCTAGGCGAAGCAAGGTATATTTGTTAAAGATCAATAGCTTGCTTAAGTTATAAATTTAATTTATTATTTAATGCTATCAACTAGTTATTTTGATTATAAATATGTAGTCTAGATAGTATTAATTGATATTAAAATTTATTAAGTTATTATTTTTTATTAACACTCTTGAGAAGAATTTTTTTTTTAATTTATTGTATAGACAGGTTATTTTCAATTGAGATTACTAGTTTGACTTCTAAATATGATTATGTAACAATTGTATGCTCTCACCTCACCTATGTGGGATATGGAATACAACAAATTCACCGCCAGCAATTCACCGACGAAAAATTCACTGCCAAAAATTCACTGTGTGAAAATTCACCATCATGACAATTCACCACATGAAAAATTAATTGCATGAATTTTTGGCGGTTAATTTTCCATGATGGTGAATTGCTAGTGGCAATGAATTTTCCCACAGTGAATTGTTGACGGTGAATTTTCGATGGTGGTGAATTTTCCTAGAGTCGTGGGATATTCATTATAATTAAATGGGAACTAATTCTTTAGTTTTAGATATGATTTTATTCAAATGTAATTTGAGAATGTGTTAGAATCAAAAAAAATTGAGTAACAAGAATACTTACTTTCATATTCTCTCCCCTACCCATTAGGGATCTCAGTGAAAAATAAATAAAGTATGATATGTTGGTTAAATTCTTGGCAAGGTACTAATTTAGATTTTCTAGATATTTAATATAGAATGTGTACTTAAAAGAACATTAAAGGCCTATAGGAACAACAGTGATAATTTATTTATTTTTTAAGTGCATGTCCTATATTAAATGGATACATTGTCTGAAATGATCATGTTATCACAATGGACAAAATATACTAAATTGACTATGGTTAATTCTTGAGCATTCATTTGAGACTAATGAATACTAAAAAGAATTAATTATTTTTCTTTCTTGTGTGCAATTGTTAAAAATAAATAAATAATATTAATCAAGTGGTTATTCCTAAGACTATCCTTTTTGGATAATTTTCATCTTATTTGATTGGATGTTTATTCTTCATAATTAAAGATATTTCTTTTGTTTTTATAAAGAAAAAACTGTGTGAAATTTGAGGATCAACTTGTGAGGTCCTTACATGTTTCATCTTTGATAAGTTTGAAGTAGAATTATTTTTTCTCAAATGTAGGTTTATACTATTTGGAGGAAATGAAAGGGTAAGTAGAAGCATGGATATAGGTAGAAGTAGAAAGAGAAAAAGAAAGATGATAAAATAAAAAATATTTTTTTCAAATATAGTTTCATAATTTGTTTTGATTAGATTAAAATTAGAAGGGTTGGTACCCATTACAAAACAACCATAGAGGTAGACGCAAAAGTCACGAGAAATGAGAAAACAAAAAAATAAAAATAAAAACTAAAGCTTAAACAGTTCAACAAGTAAAAACAACTAGGAAAACACATAGGACTAGGACCAGTGCACAAAACCATAGGACACCTACACATTTCCCAATAACTTGAGACCAGTTATCGCATTCTATTCTTGAGATAAGAATCGGAGCTTCTTTTCAAAAGTCACAGGCCCCTACTGAATGGGCTGAGTATTCACCATGGCATCACAAGCCGAGGTATCCACCATTTTACTATTCTTCTACATATGACCATCCTCCAGACCAACCACAACCCATTTCCCTTGGCACTTCTTTAGTTTAGCCTGAAAAACTTGAAGGGTGAGGGTAGTGTTCTTCATAGTTTCTTTATTATAATCAATGATGACCTTGAGGCATTGCATAGTTTTCTCCTGGTTCTAATGGATACCATCAATCTAGTAATCAGTAAATTCTTTTTCTCCTCCTTTGTACCAACAATGGCACACAAATCTTCTAGCAACTTTTCCCACCTAGCCAACTTCTTGAACGAGTTGGCCAAAGAGGAAATCATGTCCCAGTTCTCCATGTTCTCCACCTCCCCTAGCCATAGGACTTGTTGTGCAAGTAGCTTTCCCTCCAAAATTTGAATTCTTTCTTTAACCGTGATCAACTGGCCCAAAATCCACTTCATGATATCCTTTAGGATGTTAATAGTCTTTGATATTTCACTAATATTTTTTACTGATGGGTCAGCAAGGATACAAATTGACCTAGGTTCAGTACCAGATTCCTCTAGATTGACGCATAGGTTGGGAGAATTTTAAAGTTTAGGGTTAGAAACAAGGGGGGTGTTGGGAACATCAGAGATATTCGCATGAGCATAAGAGTGTAGAGGAGAGTTGGTCAGATGGGATTCGTAATCTGTTGAATTAGAATTAAAATATTAAAAAATATATAATTCTAAATAAAACTTATCTTATTAATACTTACAAAGGTAAAAAAAAAAAAAACAAGAAGAAGAAGAGTAAGTTAAGTCTCGCCATTAAATAAATGTTAATACAGACTAAACAAAAATAAATTGAAACAAAATTTATGACTTGTGCTTAGAGTATACCAAATCAATAAAAGCAACCTTCGTAGTTGTTTAGAACTTGAATGATGGCAGAAAAATATATCAATTTCTAACTTAGACCCTACACATAAATAAGCATTTTTTTTAAAAAGTCCACTTTCTCGTAACTAGAGTTAGTGCTTCCCTTCATTAAGTTTATCCAAACAAGTCTCCAATAAATTCGTAAAATTTTCAATGAGATTTTGAAATTCGCTACGTTAAAATTCGTTAAAATGCATGACAAAAACGATGAGAAACGCCATTCGTGAAACAGAAATGGCTCCCAAAGGATCTTTCCTTGAACAAAAATGGCGACAAGTATATATGGGAAACTCTTACCAGAGTGTGGAACCTCCCTTCTACCATGCCTTGCGAGACCAGTTGCATCTCCAATAGCTTCTACAATGGCGATATTTTTTCTGTTTGTATAAATAAAGAAAAAATTCTGTGAAATTTGAGGATCAACTTGTGAGATCCTTACATGTTCCATCCTTGATAAGTTTGAAGTGGAATTATTTTTTCTCAAACGCGGGTTTATATAATTTGGAAGAAAAGAAAGGGTAAGTAGAAGCATGGGATATGGCTTGATAGAGATGTACTGTGAAGTGTATGCCAGCTTTGCTGCCAACAATTCGTTGGGCACGTTGAACATAGAATTGCTAATTTCTTATTCTTCATCATCTGGATCTTCCTCTCTCTGAAGATTATCCTTCATTTGAATAACCTAACGATCTGGATTAGTACTTTCTTCAACTCATGCATTGTTTCATTCCATGATTTCTAGATGAATAAAAAAATAACAAATCAAGGAAATTAGAAACGAGCTTGAAAAGAAAAGCTTGGACACACACGAGACGAAGTTGTGGAGGGTTTTATATGTAGTTTCAGCATTTACTTGATGGAATTATTATGCATTTGTCTTTCATCAGGGAAAATTTGAGCATAGCATTGAACTTTGGTCAAAATCTCTATTTTTTCAAAGCAAACATGGAATCTCATCTTTAGGTCTTTTACATCGTCATTCGATTGACCTCAACACTTTAAAGCAAAGAAATTACAAACATTATATCCAGTCCATGTGGGACTTATCCCATAGTTTACATGTGCAACATTAGCCAAATTGATAATTTAATATTCATGTACGAGGCTACAATATGTAACCCTTTCTACAACTTAAAATGATACTTAATACCTACCTTAATCATCGCACTTTCTAGTGGCTTTCTTTTAATAAAATAAAATAAACAAATATTCATCTTGAGTTTTGGAGGTTATATTTTGGAATGGAATAAATAGGTTACTTTCTAATTATAGTTGGAAAAATATGAAAGAACCTACAAGAACAAAGGATTAATAACAAACACTGATGATTTCACAATGCAATGATATTGTATTCAACTGAGCAAAGAATAATGAGTTCAAACCCTCAATATATAGAACATGGATGAGCAACCATATGCCACAAGAATAGGCACACATGCCATGGATTGAGGAGAGGACTCCTAATCCTACAGTGGTGGTGAGTTGCTCTCCTCTATGTAAGGGAGAAGTGTCAAGAGGGATTGGACACCTCTCAAGACACCTCAACATCCTTGACACCTCATGGGGAATGATTCAAGGGCCAACTCCAACACCTAACTAGGCTTAAGTTAGCCTAACTAGAGTAGAATACACTAACACCCCCTTAAGCATAGCTTAGGTGGGTATGAAGAAATGGGTCCCAGCTACTAGCCAGATGATGTACCCATGTTCAAAGTAAACTCTCTAAAACTAGAGTAAGATAGAAACCCAGTGGGAAAAAAATATCCTCCAAAAAGAGAGAAAAAAAAAAGACTAGAAAGCCCCTTCAAAGATGATCCAACTGTTGATGTAGACCGCACCCTAAGAAGAGCTTGTAGATGAATGAACTTGCTCTTAGTGAAAGGTTTGGTGAAGATTTCAGCAACCTATGCTGAAGATTGGGAAAATACTAAGTCAATGACCTGACTAAAAATGAACTTTTTGATGTAATGCATGTGAATCTCAATGTGTTTGGTTTGTTGATGCTAAACTAGATTCATGCATATGTGAATAGCACTCTGATTATCACAATGAATGATAGTTGTTTTCCTAAAAGGAATACCAAAATCTATAAGAATACCCTATAGCCAAATAGTCTTTGTAGCTACATTAACAACTCCCATGTACTCTGCCTCTATAGATGATAAAGCAATAGCAAATTTCATCTTGCTTGACCAACTGATAGGACCTGAACCAAGTGAGAAACTGTAACCTGAAGTAGACTTGTAATTCTTTGAATCACCAACCCAATCTGAATCTGTGTAGCCAACAAGATCAATATTTGTACCAACTCTATAGTGAATTCCAAATCCAAGTGACCCCTGTAGGTAGTGAAGAATCCTCTTGGTTGTTTTCCAATGCAACTCATGAGGTTCTTGCATAAATCTGGAAACCATGCCAACTGTGTATGAAATATCTAGCCTAGTATGAGTCAAGTATATTAGAATCCCAACAAGTTGGTGATACAAAGTGGCATCAACCAGTGGTAAAGTACAACAAGTCTCAAGCTTGACCCCTGATAAGAAAAGAGTTGGACATGGCTTACAAGAAGTCATGTGAAATTGTGCCAAAAAATCAAGAGTATACTTGTGTTATACAAGAGTGATCCATGAATCAGATTGTACAATCTCAATGCCAAGGAAATAGTGCAAAATATCCAATTATGTCATATTAAATCTGTCATGTAGAGTTGACTTCACTGTTACAATAATAGATGAAGAACTTCTTGTGTTCAAGAGATCGTCAACATACAAAACCAGTATCAATTGTAAATCATCCTGATGGAACAGATACACATTAGGATTAGAATGACACCTAGCAAAACCTAAAGCAAGCAAGAAGGAATCCATCTTGGCATACCAAGCTCTAGGAGCTCGTTTGAGGCCATATAGGGATTTTCTAAGTTTGCATACTAAGGATGAATCTTGAACATACCCCTATGGTTGTTCCATGTAGATTTCCTCTTCTAGGTCTCCATGAAGAATGCATTTTTAACATCCATCTGATGTACTTCCCATCCATATGAAGCAATAATAGAAACTATGAGTCTAACTGAAGTCATCTTAGCAACAGACTCAAAGGTTTCAATGTAATCAATTCCTACAACTTGTGAAAACCTTTTGCAACTAATTGTGCCTTATTCTTATCAATTGACCCATCTTCTCTATACTTAGTTTGATATATCCATTTGGATTGAACTAGCTTCCTTCCCTTAGGAAGTGAAGTCAAATCCCAAGTGTGATTTCTAAGTAAGGAATTATATTCCTCATCTATAGCACTATCCCACTCAAGTATGCCCGATGCCTCTCTAAATATCTGTGTATCAGAAACTATGGAAAAGTAGGCATGGCCCCCCTTGAAAATTTAACTAAATGTGTTTGTCACCTGTTGAATCCTATGCTCCTCAATCTACCAAATTAGGTGAGTGAGAAGGAGGTGAATCAAGTCCAAATATGTCAACCTGCAATGGAATCACAGAACTAGATGAAGATGAACCCTCATCACTTCCCTCACTATCATAGCTAGAAGAATCTATATCCTCACTATCATAGCTAGAAAGTGCTTTGTGATGGATGCAGATCATCGAGGAGGTGAAGTGAGGCAATTTGGAAAGGTTAAGTGTAGATTCATTTGGACTCTCATCAAAACAACACTTCTCTTAATGAACAACTCATAATGCGATGGGGTGGGTAGGCGATAACCCTTCACACCATCTGGATATCCAACAAAATACAAGGTTTGGATTGAGGATCCACAACCTTATGTTGCTA
>VDFB02112584.1:0-31773 GCA_007258455.2 Sequoia sempervirens | reverse complement strand
CCTCAAATCTCTCTCGCAGAGAGAAATGCATTAACAAGGGCTGATACCTCAAATCTCTCTCGCAGAGAGAAATGCATCAACAAGGGCTGATACCTCAAATCTCTCTCGTAGAGAGAAATGCATTAACAAGGGCTTTCACCTCAAATTCCTTCATCTCAGAGGAAAATGCATTAACAAGGGCTTTCACCTCAAATTCCTCCGTCTCAGAGGAAAATGCATTAACAACAAATCTCCATGATGATGAAACTCCCTCTGAAGCTCCAAGTACTTGCATCAACCTTCTGACCTCCTCGTCCAAGGTTGCTTCTGATGAATTGTCAAACTCCCTCTGAATGTAAATTCCTCCTTTTCGAAGAAACTGATCTCAAAGACAACTTGAATAGGTTCTTCGTCTTCGAGAGATGTCTCTAGTTAAGTTTATCTCTTCAGCCTGCATGAATTCCTCACAGGATGCCTCAAGCTCTTCTTCTCTAGGCAATCTCTCATCACCCTCTTGCTCCTCGATCCGTCCTGGAAGCATTTAGAGAGAGATTACTAATAGTTTAAACTATCCAGAAGAAATATCAAAGCTAGAATCATACATGTTTCACTATCTCAATGTTATAGCATGAATTAATAACTACATAAAAAATTCATGAACATTACTTAAACAGGAAATACTTATCTCATTGAAATCAGAATTTCCTTAAGTGTTGTACTTAAACACTTTTTCAGGTCTGCACTTATCTTTCCCTTAGGTCTGCTCATGTGAGCATTAATTTTGCTCTTGAATGTTGACTCTGCTTAAAACAACAGTTCCTTCTCACATATCTCCTGGGGAGAAGTCCTGTGCCAGATATATTTATGATGATGCTCTATAATCAGCAACTATACCAACTCATAGTGAATATGCAACTGCAAAGGCTCTGACGCCTATCCTTCCTAAAGTGACTATAACCTACTTAACTCATATCAACCACAACAGCTAGTGGCCAAGATACAATAGACTTGATGTCTTGATTTACACAATCAACAATAGGCTTAGTCAACCCAAATCTGATCAGGTATTTTCAAAAACCCGCTCTGATACCATGTTAATGTTAGGATCAGATTTAATAGAAAGCAGAAAAATGAACATAAAGAACAAATGAACACAGTATTTATCTTGGGAAAACCCTCCTTCTCGAGGGAGAAAAACCCAGCCACAAATATGTCTCTTGTATATTGAATGAAACAGCAGCAATCAGCTTACAACATGACCCACTGAATAATAGCACCTCTCCTAGATGCCAATAAATCAGCTTACAAGTCTCAGCACCTCTCCTAGATGCCAATATACAGAAAACTTCTGATTTCTGCTTGATATCAATCTGCTCTTTGAAGGACAATAACCTGCTGTGAATAATCCAACTTCTTCTTGAAGAAATGACTTGTTTTTATAGACAAAATAAGTCACCAAATAAGTCCACACTTCAACCTAAATATAGGCAGATATGCAGCCACAAGAAGACGCACAAGGTGGCAGTTCATGAGTCTATTTAAGGAATACAAACAGAGATTCTCATGCATGTCAGTATGCAGATTCTCCTGCATGTCAGTTACACCTTGCATGTAGAATAAGACAATTTATGAGGTCAGCCAGCTGACACAACAATTTATTTAAGGAAGATTCTTCTGACACAAGAAGATACCTCCTGCAGCTACCAAAACATTAACACATCATCCCTTCATAACATAGGCGTCCACCCTCAAGCATCAATTTTGACCTTAATAAATATAAATTTACCTCAATGAGGCGCCCACCCTTGAGGGCCACTTTTTAAAACAACATTAAGTTATAAGCCTAGGCCAAAGGGGGAAAATATAACATTATTTGAATAAAATGAACTTATCTCTCCAACTGCACCCCAAGGCCAAAATTGAACAATTCCAACTGAACTGACAGCTGAGGGAAGCCAACTGAACTGGAACCAACCTGTCAACTGCCAAAAATAGAATTTACTAAAAATAGTAAATTCCAGAAAGTGCTCGGAACGCAAAGCCAGACACACCACTGCGAAGCTCTCTGAAAACCCAGAAAGAATCCGCAATTCAATCACCAAGACTCGAGCACAACAACCACCAAAACAGGAAACCCTAACTTCACCTTCCTCGAGTAGCCTATGGATCTCCGAATAGGCCAACGGTCAACCTAAAAGATCATGCTCGAAGGGGACATTACAACATATATATATATATATATACTTCAATTATTTTCTTGCCTTTAAAAGGAATCGGCCTAACCAATAGGTATATGACATTTAACATTTTCTCCACTTAATATTCTCAACATGGCTTGGCCTATGTAGACAAAAAACCTTTGACATCAATGACAAATAGTTCAACAACCTCCCCGCATTGTCATTGATGGCAACCCTGTATAAATGATCTTTTGAATGTAATAGGCTGAATGAAATGCTCCCCTTGACTGTAATACTCCACCTTACTCAACTTCTCCCCTTTTGACATCAATGGCAAAGGGTATCCGGGGCTAACTAAATAAGGCAATGAACAACTTACCCCAAACACATGCTTCTCTTGAAAGACTTAGTGAACGAATGAGAGTGACTTTACTCCCAATTTCTTCCTTAGGTACTCAAAAGTCTCTTTTGGAAGAGGCTTGGTGAAAATATCTGCAATCTGCTCCTTTGTCGCAACATATTCTAACTTTACTTGCTACTCAAGTACTTGCTCCCTCAAGAAATGATACTTAATCGGAATATGTTTTGTCATTGAGTGCATAACAAGATTCTTTGATACGTTGATGGCACTCATATTACCACAAAGTATGGGAATGGGATGCTCATTCTCAACCTTGATATCTTTCAATGTTTGCTTCATCCATAGAACCTGTGTGCAACAAGTTTTTGCTGCAATATACTGTCTGTACTGTAGAGAGTGAAACTAATGCTTGTTTCTTGCTTAGCCAAGATACAAGACAATTGCCAAGAAAGAATGCATCTCCACTGGTGCTTTTCCTATCATCAATACTGCCAGCCCAATCTGCATCCATGTATGCTGTAAGGGTGAAATCTTCACCTCTTGGATACCACAATCCAAAATCCATAGTCCCCTTTGAATATTTCAATATTCTCTTGACTGCATTAACATGGCTTTCTTTCGAATCTGCCTGAAACCGTGCTACCAAACCAATTGCTTGCATAATGTTGAGCCTTGTAGCTGTTAGATATAGCAAGCTTCCAATCATAGATCTATACATAGTCTGATTTGCTGCAAGAGAATCATCATCTTTGCTCAATTTGCAACCAGTAACCATAAATGTACTTTCTGGATTACACTCTTCCATTTTGAACTTCTTCAACATTTCCTTAACATATTTGGCTTGTGATATAGAGATCCCTCTATTTGATTGAGAGATTTGCAATTCAAGAAAGAAAGATAGCTCACCTAGAATAGACATTTCAAATTCCTTCTACATGTTTGAGGCAAAGTCTTGGCACATTTTATCATTGTCACCCCCAAAAATGATGTCATCAACATATATGAAAACAATTAACAACTTATATCCTTCATTCTTGATATATAGGTTGCTATCCGCTATTCCTCTTTTGAAGCCTTGCTCTTGGAGGTACTTGTCTAACCTTGAGTACCAAGCCCTTGGGGCTTGTTTTAGTCCATGAAGGGCCTTCTTTAGTCTACACACATAATCTTCTTTCTCTGATAAGATGAATCCTTCAGGTTGCTTAATATACACTTCCTCTTCAAGATTTCTATTAAGAAAAACTGATTTGATGTCCATCTGATAAACTTTGAAATTCTTGAAACTTCCAAGACCTAAGAACATTTTGATAGCCTCTAATCTTGCAACAGGGGCAAATGTCTCTTCAAAATCTATTCCTTCAACTTGTGCATAGCCTTTGCATACAAGCCTTGCTTTATTCCTTGTGACTTCCCCATTTTCATTTAGTTTGTTTCGAAACACCCACTTGGTTCCGAATTACGTTCCTGTCCTTAGGTCTTGGGACAAGCTCCCAAGTTTCATTCTTCTCTATTTGATTCAATTCTTCCTCCATAGCCTTGATCCAATATTTGTCTTCACTTGCTTTTGAAAAGTTCTTTGGTTCAACTTTGGAAAGCAAACACAAATTTGCATGCTCTCTTGTATTTGCAAGTTTTCTTCTTGTCTAAATTTTTGTGTCTTTTCTCCAATAACTCGATCTTTAGGATGGTTCTTTTGGACAAATCTAGATGGTGTCTTGGGTGGTGCCTTTAATGAAGTCTTCAGATTTCTTTGCTCAACTTCTCGGTTTTCAATTTCTTCCTTTGTTTCTTCTTCTTTACAACTTTTTTCCTTTTGATAATCAATTTCTTGTGCCATCTCCTTTTGATGCCTTTCTTCGTCAACCCTCACATTTGCACTTTCAACAACTTTGTGCAATCTCTTGTTGTAGCATTTATAAGCTTTGCTTATTGTGGAATATCCAAGGAAGATACCTTCACTACTTCTAGAATCAAATTTTCCCAAATCTTCCTTGTCCCTTCTTATATAGCATTTGCTTCCAAAAACCTTGAAATACTTCACTAATGCAGGCCTTCCCTTCCAAAGTTCATTTGTAGTTTTGTTGTTATTCACCCTGATTTGTGCTCGGTTTGAAATGTATATAGCTGTATGAAGTGCTTTTTTCCAAAAAGTCTTAGCTATGTTGGATTCATTGAGTATAGCTCTTGCCATATAGCTCTTGCCATACCTTGAATGGTTCTATTCTTTCTCTCAACTACTCCATTTTGTTGTGGAGTTGTTGCAACCGAATATTGTCTCCTTATCCCATGCCTTTCACAATATTCTTCAAATTTGTTTGAGGTAAATTCTCCTCCTATGTCAGATCTAAGGCACTTTATCTTCAACCCTGTTTCATTCTCTACTAAGGCTTTGAATGCCTTAAATTCTCTATTGCTTCAGATTTTTCTTTAAGAAAAGCTACTCGAGTCATCATGGAATAATCATCAATCAACAACATGAAATAACTCTCACCTTGCAAGGTTTTTGTCCTTGTTGTTCCACACAAATTAGTGTAAACAAGTTCCAAAGGCTTTGTCGTAGAATATTTCTTAGATTTGAAGCTTGACCTTGTTTGTTTGCCTTATTGACACTGCTTGCAAATAACATCTGAGGGCTTTTCTATCTTTGGAATGTCCCTTACTGCTTACTTTTTGCTGATCTTTACAATGTTGTCACTATTCAGGTGTCCCATCCTTCTGTGCCACAACCAACTCTCATTTTCTTGCCCCATATAACATTTCTCACTTTTGACGTCATTGAAAATCTATAGATTACCATCTGTTCTATAAGCATCTACTATCAATTTTCCGTCTTTCATGATTGTACATCCTTTAGAATGAAACATGAAGGTGTGCCTTGGTCACACAACTGACTCACACTTAGGAGATTATGCTTTAGTCCTTCAACATATAAGACATCCTTAGTTTTAGTTCTTCCATTATCCAGACTAAGTGTGCCTTTGCGTTTTATGTTTGCTACAACATTGTCCCCTAATTTCATTGTTCCTTCATCCACCCTTTTTAGAGAGAGAAATTTGCTTTTGTCACCAGTCATGTGGGTTGAACAACCGCTGTCAATATACCATTTTTCTTTCTCATCTTGAGCATGTAGTGCAACTTGTACAAGCATGGATTTTTCTTTCATTTCTTGTTTCTTCTTTTTCCAAACCTTGTTTGATTCATCCTTTTTCTTGTCACAAACATCCTTCTCCTTATTTTGTCTCGGAGGTTTGGGAAAAATAGTTCTGAAAAAATGTGCTGTGTGCCCAAAATTGTTGCACTTGTGACATATAATGTTATAATCCATTAGAGGAGCAAATGAATTATAGTTCCTTTTCGTGAATTCAAAATCATTTCTTGTGCGAACTCTACGATTTACTGATTTATGCCCAAATTGGTTACATGAAAAGCAATAACCATGGAAAGAATATTCAATCTTGGTTGTGTGTGGCATCCTTTGAGGAAAGGACCATTTGATGTTGTCCTTGTTAGTTCTTTGGAATGAGGCTTTATCCTCCTTGCTTTCCTCTTTGTTCACCTCCTTTTTGCTTTCTTCCCTTTTATTCTCTTCTTTGTTCACCTCCTCTTTGTTGGAACATTTGAGGGCCACAACATAATTCTTACTTTCGAACGTCTTTGTAGTTTGTGAACTTTCTCCATCAAAACCAAGACCACTTTTGATGATTGGTGATCATTGTGAATTGATAAGATCCTCTAACATTTTGGAACTTCTATCAAACTTTATGTTTCTGCTGAACTAATCTTTAGTCTTTTCTAACTCCTTCCTCAAGGAAACAATTTCAGATTCAAGCTTCTCACACTCCGATTCTTTTGCCTTTAGCTGATCTTTTAAGACATCTTCAATGCGTTTGGCTTCTTCAACTTGAGTTTTCAAATCTAAAATTCTTTTCGGACTTTTCACCGTCTTCTCGAATTTGGTCTTTCAACTTTGAATTCTGCTTTTTGAGTCTTTTGATTTCATCTATGGCAACATTAAGTTCTTCCTCAAGATCTACTATAGTATCTTTTTTGCTTTTGATCTCTTCATTCCCTTTGTCTTCGCACCTTGGAGCCGCTTCTTTTGTTTCCATAGCCATGAAGATAATTTCTTCAATATCACTTTCAAATAAACTTTCGTCACTTCCCTCGGATGAACTATTTCTTCCTTGAACATATAGGCTCTTCTTGTGTCTTCAGAAATTCTTCTTCTTTCCGGATTTCCTTTGAGTGGACTTCTTATTATAATGACTTGTCTTTCCTTTTCCCTTGTCATAATATACTTCTTCTTCACTGCTATCACTTCCAATCTGTGTATATTTGGCAGCAAAATGACCTATATTACCACAATTAAAGCATTTAATAGTATACTTACCTTTTTGCTTGATAGTTCCTTTATTGAATTTCTTCACAAAGTTAGCCTCTTCCTCATCACTTGAACTTTCACTTGATACGGGTCCTTTGCTCTTCATCCTTCTTGATGCTTTAAAGGCGGCTTCACATTTTGATGATGTTCCTTTCTTAGTCCTCATTTCTTAAGTGGTAAGTATGCCATATGACTCATCCATTTTCAAAGTGCTTAGATCCTTCATTTCTTCAATGGTGGAAACTTTCGCATCAAATCTCATGGGTAGAGATCTTAAAACCTTTTGCACAACAACCTCATCCTCAATCTTTTCCCCAAGACCACGAATGGTATTTACGATTTCATCCACGCAGAGAATGTAGGTGGCAACATTCTCTTCGTCCTTCATCTTCAAACTCGCAAATTGTCTCCTGTGGGTTTGGAGCTTTGCCTTCACTTTGTTGTCTCCCCCATAAGTCCTTTTGAAGCTTATCCACATCTCTTTTTGGCCGTGTGTTAGTGCTTTTATGATCAGATTTAATGTAAAGAAGAAAATGCAACACAAACACATGAAGACATGAACAATATAACACAACATTTATCCTGGGAAAACCCTCCTCATGAGGGAGAAAAACCCAGCCACAAATATATCTCTCTTATATTAAATGAAATAGCAGCAAACAGCTTACAACTTGACCCACAGAAGAATAGTATCTCTCATAGATACATGCATACAAAAGAACTCTGTTTTTCTCCTTAATTTCAATCTGCTCTTCAAAAGATAATAATCTGCTGTAGATGGCGAACTCTCCTTGAAATAACCACTTAACTTAAGCAAGAATCAATCCCAAAATAGGGAATCGTCACTTGCATGTGCATGCAAAAGGAGACGCACTAGGAGCATTACAATTGCCTATTTTTAGGAGCAGTTACAAATACATTTCATGCAAAGATTCTCTTGCATGTCAGACCGAAGATTCTATTGCATGTCAACCATCTTAAATAAGACATTTATGTGGGTCAGCCAACTGACATAATATCTATTAAGGAAGATACTTCTGCTGCTAGAAGATACCTCCTGACGCTATCAGAACATTAACACTCCCTCTTAGCTAGGGAGGTATCTTTTCAGATATTCATGCACAGTGTCCATCACGGAATTACTCAACGTGATGTTGTCATCTCATCATGACGTCCACCATGGCTACTCCAAGAGAATGAAACAAGGGCTTTTCTCTTGTAGAGAAAGATGCACTAACAAGGGCTTACACCTCAAATTTCTGTGAAGTCAATAACAAGGGGCATTTGCCTCTCCGTCTCTGCATTGAAATGCATTGACAAGGGCTTGCACCTCAAGTCTCTCATGAGGAAATGCATTGACAAGGGGCTTGCACTTCCAAATTTCTCATGAAAGTGCAATAACAAGGGCTTACACCTCAGAATTTCTCTCCGGAAAGATGGGTAACAAGGGCCTCCGTCTCTCTCAGTCATTAACAAGGGCTTGCCTCAAATCTCTCTCACTGATGCATTAACAAGGGCTTACTCAAATTCCAGTCTGGGAGGAAATGCATTGCTTACGGATGCTTCATGATGATGTGACTCCCTCACGAGAAGCTTCAAGTACTAGCATCAACCTTCTGACCTCCTCGTCCAAGGTTTCTTCTGATGAATTGTCAGACTCCCTCTGAATGTAAATTCCTCCTCTTCGAAGAAATTGATCTCAAAGATAACCTGAATAGGTTCCTCCTCTTCGAGAGATGTCTTCAACCACCAACTCAGTCCCATGGCTGCAAGCTATGACTCCATGCTTGATCATTTCTCCAGTTGGCATGAGTTCCTTACAAGATGCCTCAAATTCTTCTTCTCTAGGCAATCTCTCATCACCCTCTTGCTCCTCGATCCATCCTAGAAGCATTTAGAGAGAGATTACTAATAGTTTAAACTACCCCAAAGAAATATCAATGCTAGAAGCATACAAGATTCACTATCCCAATGTTATAGCATGAATTAATAACTACATAAAAATTCATGAATATTATTCAAACAGGAAATACTTATCTTTCCTTTAGGTCTGCTCATATGAGCATTAATTTTGCTCCTGAATGTTGACTCTGCTTAAAACAACAGTTCCTTCTCACGTATCTCCTGGGGAGAAGTCCTATGCCAGATATATTTATGATGATGCTCTATAATCAGCAACCATACCAACTCATAGTGAATATGCAACTGCACAGGCTCAGACGTCTATCCTTCCTGAAGTGACTATAACCTACTTAATTCACATCAAACACAACAGCTAGTGGCCAAGATACAATAGACTTGATGTCTTGATTTACACAATCAGCAATAGGCTTAGTCAACCCAAATCTGATCAGGTCTTTTCAAAAACCTCGCTCTGATACCATGTTAATGTTTTAGGATCAGATTTAATAGAAAGCAGAAAATGCAACACAAACACATGAAGAAATGAACAATATAACACAACATATATCCTGGGAAAACCCTCCTCATGAGGGAGAAAAACCCAGCCACAAATGTATCTCTCTTATATTAAATGAAATAGCAGCAACAACTTACAACTTGACCCTAGAAGAATAGTATCTCTCATAGATACATGCATACAAAAGAACTCTGTTTTTCTCCTTAATTTCAAACTGCTCTTCAAAAGATAATAATCTGCTGTAGATGGCGAACTCTCCTTGAAATAACCACTTAACTTAGGCAAGAATCAATCCCAAAATAGGGAATCGTCACTTGCATGTGCATGCAAAAGGAGACGCACTAGGAGCATTACAATTGCCTATTTTTAGGAGCAGTTACAAATACATTTCATGCAAAGATTCTCTTGCATGTCTGACCGAAGATTCTATTGCATGTCAACCATCTTAAATAAGACATTTATGTGGGTCAGCCAACTAACATAATATCTATTTAAGGAAGATACTTATGCTGCTAGAAGATACCTCACATACTATTAAAACATTAACAATGTGCATTGCATAACTTTGACAAAATTCTGATTTAGTTGGAGCCACTTTTAATTGCATTCACTTAGCTTTAGCGTGTTCTCACTAACATTCTTTTCAGCTTGATCAGGTGATTAGTAGTTGGTCTACATAGCCATCCACGATAGATTGCCATAGATCAAATCCATGAATGGCCATCAAATAAATGAGCATCCTTATACTCAAAATGATAGTTGTTCCCATTGAATAATGGTACTTATTGAGTAAAACCCTTCTTGACCCACCATGTGTGTTCTTAAGATCTTTCCTTCAAGCCGTTAGGCTTTTTCGAAGGAACCGACTTTGATACCAATTGCAGAAAACACACACACTTATATTGAGACGGGGGTGAATCAGTATAAGACCAACTTTTTCAATTTTTAACTTTAGCAATCATAAAGCAATAATCAAAGAATCCACACAAGCAATATCTAGCAATAGAGAACATAAGATGCACACACGATTTTACGTGGAAACCCTTGTGGGAGAAAATTGCAACAAAATATTGCTTTTATAGGAAACTTCTTACAACTTCGTAGGCACCAACCCACAAGAGACACCAATCCCCTACACTGAGCACCAGCTCAGCAAGAGACACCGATCTCTATGAGTGAGAGGCTTCAACCTCTTGAACTTGCAAAGTAGAAGGCACCAACCTTCAAAAAGTAATGTGATTGTAATGTTGTTGGGTCTTCCCCAGATCCCTTCAAGGTCTTCAACAAAATCTGCCAACAATCTGCCTTAAACTTCTCTTCTTAAACCTCCACTCAGATCTGAAATATGATCTTCAAAATAAGCCCACAAATCTGCACAATGTCTGCTCCAATCATGTCTAATTTCTGCTTTCAAAATACCTGATTTTTACTCATAGATCTGCTCTCAAATATCTGATTTATTGCTCTTATAAACTGCTCTTTAAAGATCTGATTTTCTGCTCTTATAATTTGCTTTTTAAAGATCTGAGTTTCAGCTCTTATAATCTACTCTTGATTGGAAAGATATTCAACGAATGGTTGCTCAAATGACCTCAAACAACCTTTATTTATATCCATGAAATGCCTCTTCAAGTGAACAGTTACAACCCTTTGATTAGGTCAGCCAGCAACATATATATTTTTATTAAAATAAATCTCTTTGCCCAAAGTTGGGTGCATCACATTAGGAGGTTGGCCAAGCACAATGAAAACTTATTTTTATTTATTAATTACCTTGCCCAAAGTTGGGTGCACCACCCTAGGAGGGTTGGCAAAGTAGGAGAGGGCATCGAATATTTTTAAATGCCTATTTTCTAACAGTCATCTCTTTCCAAAGAGGTCAGCCTCTTTGGCATATATATATATACTTAAGTTATTTTGTTGCCTTTAAAGGAGTTGGCATAATCAGCAGCTATATGACATTTAACATTTTCTCCACTTAATATTCTCAACATGGGTTGGCCAATGTAGACAGAAAACCTTTGACATCAATGACAAATAATTCAACAGAAAAGGGCCTTTAGATAAAAAAATCTCGATTCCACCTATGCAACAGTCCAATTGAGAGAGTCGTTCCTCACAAGATGTTTTTGACAAGCCACAAGGATTGCCATCCTAGTTGGCAGTTAATGGACACTGTTAACATTTCATTTGATTTGAATGCTAAAAGCTTGCTAGCATAAACATACAATGTATCTGATTTATATATGCTTATGATGTTTTTATATGTGAAAATTAGAGACATTATATTTGATTTGATGACTCAGATAACTTCTGGGAGTTTGCAAATAGTCAATCTAGACATCTATTTTCTTTCTCCCAGGATTGTCCAGCTGGACCCTTGCAGCCTAGGTCATTATCCTATGTATATTATCAGATCTTGCACTTTCTTGTTGTGGTGGTTGATGACAATGCTGGCAGTTACCCTCCTCCTATTACAGGCATTGATGCAGGCTTCTTTTCCCCTCACTTGGCTATTTACATTTGTATCTCTGTCTATTGTTAGTGTTTATCTCAACCTGTCTAAGGTTTACTCCCTTTTTTGTTTTCATTGTTTTACTTCTTTTAGCTTTAATCCTAGTCACCTTTTTCAGTTTGCAGGATTTTTTCTAACCTAGTACTGTTATATTATAAATGAATGTAATTTTGAGTTCCATTAACCTACTTTGGTCACTCGTAGACATAAAAATATTTTTTAGTCTTTTTTTTTTAATAATTTTAATAATTTTTTTATAGTAAGAGCGAGAGCTCTGTTGCATGATACAATATTTATTTGTCAAATGCTAATCTGAGAGGAAATAGAAGTCTTTTGAGTTGCTAGGATTGCAAACGTCCTCTAATAAAAAATCTTCATTTATCTAGTCTTCAAAAAAGTAAATAACCAAGAAAATATGAATTTTGTTTAAATATACTCAAATCACCTGTTATAATAAAACTCAAAACCTGTAAATCGACATTGATGCTTAAATAAGAGTAATGTTTCAAGAGGAAATCACAATAAATGGTAATCATGTTGGCTTCTTTGCTCTTAAGTCTTAAGTTCTTAACAAATCAAGCTTGAGATTAATCTAAACAAATTGCTAGAAGCTAGATTTATGAGCAAATTGATATTTTTCTTATCCCTAATCTGTCCTTAATACTCTTTGAATGTGCATTTTTTTTTTTTTTTTCAAATACATGTAAATGTTTGTAATTTGAACAAAAATCCTCAACTCTGCAATTGACTGAGATTTTATATTGTAAATTGTATTAAATTCGTTTTGGATATCTATTAGTTTTACTTATAATAAATTTTGCATGGGTCAATGCACATTGACAAATGCCATTGGACTTTCTTTTTTCACTTATAATAAAGGAGAGGGTGATATGTTGTAAGTGTTGTCAGTTGAATGTTTACATTGAAATGATTAGTCAGCTTATACTCTTATCTCATGACAGTTGCTTAGCGCTCCAATGATTTATTACAAGGAAGAAGCAATCTCAAGTTATGATATGAATGATCAACTCGACTTTTACAAGGACAACAGTGATACCTGGGTAAGGACCACAGACTTTACCTCGTTTTTTAGTATAGGCCAATCATTATCACTGTGCTTTAAGCTTCCACATGGCAGTAAGATTTCTCAAATTCGAGAGAATTTGGCTCATTACAAAGAAATTGAAGAGTTGCTCTCTCTAGAATCAGGTATTTCATTTTCTTCTACAAGATTGGTGCCAATTTTAAGTCCCCCTGTGGGACTTAATGTGCCTTTTGAAATACTGTTCCAAGTAAATTCACTGGTTCAGAATGGACTGCTCAGTGGGCCAAGCCTTAGCAGGGAATTCTTCTATTTGCTACATCCTAAACGGATACCTTATGCCTATATAAATTGGGCTCTTGTAAAACTTAGTAATTTGAGAAACACATGCTATGATCCAGTGAAGTTAATTAAGAAGGAATATGAAAATTTCAAAAAATTTAAAAATTTAAGAAGGCACACTGATCCACTAAATGCTTCTCTGGACAATGGCTTGATGTATGTTTACCGGGTACAAGTCACGCCTTCAAAAGTGTACTTCTTTGGACCTGAAATCAATGTATCCAACCGTGTGACACGGCAGTATGCAAAATACATTAATAACTTTCTCCGTGTCACCTTTATTGATGAGAACTGGAACAGACTGTACTCAACTGATTTGTCCCAGAGATTACAGAATGGTGTAGAAAAGAGAACAAAACTATACAAACGTGTCCTCTCAATTTTAAAGGAAGGTATTGTGATAGGGAGTAAGAAGTTTGACTTTCTTGCTTTTTCAACTAGTCAATTACGAGAAAGTTCTGTGTGGTTCTTTGCTTCAGCTGGAGAAGTTAATGCACAGAGTATCTGAGAATGGATGGGTGATTTTTTAGCTATTAGAAATGTAGCAAAGTGTGCAGTAAGAATGGGACAATCCTTTAGCTCTTCGACTGAAACACTTCATGTTTATCCACATGAAATTGAAAATATTCCAGACATTTTGATTGAGAGACAAGGTAAAAGATATAATTTTTCTGATGGAATTGGGAAGATATCTTTGTCCCTGGCAAAACAGGTAGCTGCCAAGTGTAATTGTGATAATATACCCTCTGCATTTCAAATAAGGATTGGTGGTTACAAAGGTGTTGTAGCAGTGGATCCTCGATCTCCATATAAACTTTCTCTGCGGCCAAGCATGAAAAAATATGAGTCAAACAATAGCAATCTTGATGTTCTTTCTTGGACCAAATTCAGACCATGCTATTTGAATCGCCAAGTGATAACTCTTTTGTCTACATTGGGAGTTAGGGATCAGAACTTTGAGAAGCTGCAGAAAGAAGCAGTCGCAAATCTAGATCAGCTTTTGACTAACAGAGCCATTGCCATGGAAGTCCTGAAAATCATGCGTGTGGCTGATTCTCATAATGTCCTTCTAAGTATGCTTTCAGCTGGCTATTTGCCTAATTCTGAGCCATACATGTCAATGATTCTTCATGCATTTCGAGCATCTAAACTCTTTGAATTAAGATGCAAGGCACGCATATTTGTTCCAAAGGGGGCATGCTTGATGGGCTGCCTGGATGAGACAAGAACATTAAAGTATGGTGAAGTCTTTATTCAAGTTTCTTGCACACCAGAAATCAATCGATTCCATGATACAGGGCTTTCTGCAGGTCAACAATGGGGCATTGATCCTGGGACTGGCATAGTTGAAGGGAAAGTGATAGTAGCAAAAAACCCATGCCTTCATCCAGGTGATGTACGAGTTATATCAGCAGTTAACAACCCCTATCTTCATCACATGATTGACTGTATAGTTTTCCCGCAACAAGGTCAAAGGTAAGTAGATAAACTTCTTGATTTTACTTGATATAGATTTCACATTAGTTTTTTGTTTTCCCTCTGTATTTTGTTCTATCTTGTTTTACATACACACAAACACAATCATATTTGCTGACAATGTGGTAACATAAAAAATTACCTCCTATATAACAGAAGATAAAAGTTAAAACAATTCAGCAATCACTGTATTTATTATGATTTATCAACCACCATTTTTTATTCAGCAATTTATGTGTGTATTGGAATTTTTTGCAAACCTGCATTGGTTTTTCATTCAGATGAGCAGGAGAACCTAATTTTTCACTCAATTATTTATTTAAGCCTTGCTTTTATTTTTTTGGAATTTATGAAGATGCCATTTTCAAAGATGATTGTGGTTCCTCTTCTATCACTAAATAGCTTTTCACATTTAAACAAAAACTTAACCTGTATTCATACACAAGTGACTATTGTTTGCAGATAAATTTAAATCAGTTTTAATTAGTTTGTTTTATTCAGAGTCTTGGTGAAGTACAAAAATATGAGTGTTATCTTATTGCTCATGTATAACCTATTGAATTGATCTATCTATATAGTATTCCTCTTGTACAATGGAACTAATTGTGTGGGATGTCTTAGCGGAAATGTAACTGTTAATTGCTTTACACACAAATACCACTGGTTTCATACACAAGTTTATTTCTTAAACATGCATACCATCACAAATCACATTTGGCACCAATGAAGACCATGAAGCATCCTCAAGGTACATAAACGTTTTCCTCCATTTTTCTAAACCTAGGGTTCTTTTCAACCTAGCACTTTCCTGTATTTTGTGATAGTATTTCTATTATCTACTGAAATTGTGATGTTATTGTGTAGTCTTCAACTTGAGACTTAAAGATCAGGTCATGTTCATAGATCCAGTGGTGTGGCCTGCATTATTTATGAGAGCTTCTGGTCTTAGGTCACTTGATCATAATATCATTAATCTTATTTTACAATTACTTGGCATGTCTTTTCATTAACATATCAATAAACTATATAATGTGCCATCAAACACCATTCCAAAATTTTATTTCAATGTTTGTGTCAAGCTTCTGCATTCTTAGAGTATCACTTGTAACTACTAAATAATGAGTAACAACAAAAATATTTAGCTTTGAGTTCTAATGTGGCCTTAAGGTTGTGATGTTGGAGGCCTTGCATCTTGGATCAATGTTTGCGTCATTGCCTCATCCAACAATGCAAAACTGACATGGTCATCTCCCTCATCATGACCCAATATAGATCGAGAGAGAAGCGCCTTGAATGCACACTTAAAAAATAGTAAGTTGCCAGGGTTGATGAAAACTTAGCTGGGAGCCTGCTGGAAGCATGCTGCAATCACGTTAGTCTCAGATTTCAATTTATTCACTTCATTTGACTTTAAGATTGACCAGAAAAGTACAAACCCTAATTTTTAGACTTGGCCAAAATTTCAGTTTAAGCTCAATAGCGGACACATCGGAAAAAACAGCAGAAAAGGGACAGAAAGAAGAGAGAAAACTAACTAAAATCAAGCCAAAAGTTCAAAACGAAGCAAAAATTAGGGGGTCCCCATTTGCAATGGGGTGATGTGTGTCGAAAAAGGTCACAACAGGAACATGATGGGTGTTTTCCTCTGGACTTTGCTGCAAAACATAAAAATGTTTTTGGGATGTGCCAGATAGAACAGCAGAGATTTCCGCTATTTCAGCAGTTTTAGTCTCCCAATTAATTTTAAAAGTAATTGAATTCCATTTATTCTTTTGGTTTACTGAGTAAGTCCTGATTTTAAGTAATGTTATTATGATCAAAACAGATATGTCTCTAAATTCATTCTTTATCTCAAACATGTTTCAAGTTTATTTGGTGTATTTATGGTTTTTTTTTCATTTTATTTTGTCCCGAGACTTAGTCAAAACTTTGGGCTGCTCAATTTTTGCTTATTCTAAGTTTTGAACTATGAGTCAAATTACTTAGAATGGAGTATGTTGGATGTACATTTATTTTTTGGGGAAGCCTGCCTTCTTGAAATATTGAAAGTGATTTGTATTGGAGGTTGCATGCCCTTGAAGTGGTTTCTGTTAAAAGCAGCAAGTATTTGATGTTTCCAGTTGGTGCATAACAATGTGGTTTAATTTGGGTTTAGTTCCTCTCCAATCTCTCATCTTGATCCATCATTTTAGAAGTCTCTTGGTCTGCTCTCACCTTCAATCCAGTTGTTCATGGTTACATAAGCTCCATTGACCAGTGTGCTCACTCTTTGTATGGTTTGAATTCTAAGCTGTAGCTCTCTTAAAGCTTCTGAATAAATTGGGAGAGGACAATTTCCACCAATATAGTATCATAAGTGCTAATTTGTACTTTCAGAGTTCACAATTTTTGCTCTGAGAGATAGGAGCATCAGCTGGAACTGGTGAAGCACGCTTCTGGATGTGTAGGACAGTGCACTCTGTTGAATCTGTTACACTGAATATCTAGCAATGGATGATGACACCACTTCAATATGAAATGATCAAAACCATAGAGTATAGACAGTGATCACAAAGGAAAGTAGAAAGGTGACACCTAGGAATCTGGGATAAATCTTTTGCGCTCTCAAATCCCATGTCATATGAGATACATGATTTTGAAAGAAGCGGAAATTTTTCCATGTTAAGAATCAATGTGAACCCTGTGAACCCTGAAAGTGTTGTGAAGTGAATTTAAAAATATTTTAGCTAAGAGTTGATTTTTGGATGGACTCTTGGACTCTGCCAATTCCTAAAATACAATTCCTTCAAAAGTTTTATTTATCTACACCTCCTTGAAATTATGCATTCCTAAACAGTCAAATGGAACGTGATTTTATTCAAGTCCAACATGAAAATTGTATACCATGAAATTTAATATACATAGTACATGCTATGAATTTCACAACATTAAGTTGTTTGTTGCATTGATCATTTGACCCAAAGGACTGGAAGGAAGAGATTAAACACCTGAAAACTTCTATCATTTTTCTTCCATTTCCATTCTGCTTTAAGCAGTTCATTTTTCTACATGAGAGCATTTTTTAGATGATAAAATTTGCCATGGCTTTACGTTATCATCTTTTTGATTATGCAGGCCCCATCCAGATGAGTGTTCTGGTAGTGATTTGGATGGTGACCAATATTTTGTAAGTTGGGACAAGTCTCTTATTCCACCTCAAGTGGACCAGCCAATGGACTATGTGCCTAAGCCAGCAGAAGTATTGGATCATGAGGTGACGATTGAGGTATGATTGGTACATGTAGATTTAAGATATCTTTCTTCTAGAAATTATTGGCACTTGTATTCAACATTTTCCATAACAGAATTCACAGATTAGTGCTTTTGCTCTTATCATTTGTTAATATTATTTAAAGCTTAGAATAACTGGCGACCAATTTATTTATGGTTCAGCCCTTAAGTATGCTCAGTTTAGCAAGAGGCCGTTGGTCTAGTTAACCCACCTTCTTGTCTTTTTTTGTTTTAGTAGATGAATTATCTTTTTTTGTGCGCGATATGTTTTCTCTCCATCATTATAGTGTGTTTTTGAAAGGACTCATCCTTTATTTAGTCTCTATACTACTGAATATTGCTTGAGATGATGCCTCAATAAGAACCTTATACATTTCTTCATAATAGAGTGTATGATAAGGGTTCTGGCTTCTATAATCTGGCTGCTCAATGCTCCAATTCCCACGATTCTTCTGGTTCCTATTTGGCCACATGATATGAGAGGCAAAAAACCTTTCCAACTCTAGTCCTTACTCTTGAAATGTTCTCAAGTGTTGTGCTTGACAACATAGAGAATTAGCAGTCTGTCACTTGCCTGCTCTGCCGGTTTTTATATCCATAACAGATTACACTTTTAAATCTATATTTTACATTTGGGACATCTAGATTGAAACCATTTATTTCGTTGAAGCCTATCCTTAGTGAATTTAAGTGAATCGGTTGGATATTAACTGTGTGCACCCAAGTGGACTTGCAGGTTGTAATCCCAAACTAATATGCACTTCATATGGCGTTGAACATTTCAAGCAAATTTGTCATTTATACATGATTGTTGTAAGAATTTTTCATCATCTCAAGCACATACTCTTTGATAGAAAGTGTATGGAAACATGCTTGGGTCCCTTGTACTCCTTAATGTGATGCCCTGGTCTTTGTGTTGAATTGATTAGTAGACGTGTTTCTGTAACTTTACCTCGAGCTTGTGGAATCTTAAAAAAGAGTGTCGCCATTTATTATTCTAAAATAATAACTCACAGGGCTACACTGCGCGAGCATTAAAATCCCTTTTCTTTAAAATGTCAGCGGCTCGGTCTATTAGCACTCGTACAAATAGGAAATGGTAGTTTCTAAAGGTCAATATATTCTACAGTGCTAACTGACTGACGATTCTGTGCTGCTATATCTTGGACTGTCCCTAATCCAGATCACTTTCATGATGCAGGAAATTCAAGAATATTTTGCAAATTATATGCTAAATGACACTTTGGGAATAATATCTAATAGGCATACTGTGTATGCTGATCAGGAGCCCAACATGGCTCGGAGTGAGATTTGTCTAGAGTTGGCCCAGCTCTTCTCAACAGCAGTCGACTTTCCAAAAACTGGCATTCCTGCTCAGATTCCTGCTTCTCTAACTCCAAAAGAATATCCTGATTTCATGGAGAAAGAGGATAAACCCATGTATGAATCAAAGCGAATTATTGGAAAACTTTACAGGGCTATTAGAAAAGTGGCAACAGAGGCCCTTTTTATAAATTCATTCACAAGGGAAGTTGCAGAAAAAACTTATGATAAGGATTTGGTGGTATGGGGATTTGAAAACTATCTTGATGAAGCATTAATATACAAAAATTGGTATGAGTCCAAATTAGCTATTTTAATGTATCATTATGGAGTAAAGTATGAAGCAGAAGTAGTCAGTGGAAATATATTCAGTTTGTCAAAGTTACGTGGTTCCAAGTTTGGAGATCTGAAAGAAACCATCATGATAGAAATGAAGGCTCTCAGAAAGGAGGCGAGGTCATGGTTCGATGATGGGGAAAGCAGCTCCGATGATAATAAGTATGCAAAAGCATCTGCCTGGTATCATGTAACATATCATCCCGATTATTGGGGCTTCGGAGATTACGAAGAGAAAGATGAGAACAATCCGCATTTTATAAGCTTCCCATGGGTTATATACGACAAGTTATTGCGAATCAAGCGCAAGGACTGGTAGGAAGTAAAAAACATAATTCAATACCAGTAAAAGATGGGATGTACTCTTTATATGAATGCAGATGTGGATTGTTTAAAATCATTGTAGGCCTTTTTTGTTTACAAATGGATGTAAAAAGAGGCACGTCAGCTTTCAGGACTAATCTCTCTTTTTTTTTAAAATTTATAAAAAGCAATCTATTAAAATGTTTATAAAGTGTTTAATATCAAAATCTGAATATTGATGTCCACATATTATTCGCATCGGTATTCAACAATTTTTAGTGGCTAATATTCATCAATTGGCTAATAGTTAAAATTTGGGAATCTAAATTTGATTAATAGTTCGAGCTATAATGTGATTTGAATCATCACATTTTTACAAAATTTTATTATAGTCTTATTTAAATTGTCAAAGAATTTATTTTATTAAAAAAATTAAATCAAAAATTCGCCACATTCCATACATGATTTAAATCATAAATTTATATTAATTCACTAATAGTATATCATAATTATTGCTTTAGGACCATATTTCTAATCTTTAGTTTCCACCAATGATTTACAATATAATCTAATGGCCCTTATTGTATTCCACAAGATAAAATGTACCCATGATTTGTAATGCTCATGGGGTGCACAATTTCGGGTCTCATGAGCTTTATAGATTGTGGGTACATTTGCCTTGTAGAGTACAATGAGGGTTATTAGATCAATGATCAAAAATAAATATTAAGCCTTATAAAAACTACAGATCATGGGTAAATTTTACCTTATAGAAAATAATGAGGGTCATTATATTATATTTTAAAATAATGGTGACAAGTAAATATTATAGTCTACCCTTTAAACCCATGGATAATTTCCACCTTTGAGCCCCTACTCTTCCATGAAAATTATTTTTAGATTGGATGGATTTTCCATCACTTATTATTTTTCAAAATTCGTCAAAATTTTCTAAAAGAATTTAGTGATGTAAAAAAAAATCGCCAATAAAATTAATATTTTTTTTCCGAAAAAGAAAAGATTCACCAATAGAAATTAGAATTTTTTCCAAAAAAAATGGAAGATTCACTAGGATTTTATATATTTTTTTGATGGGTTTCTTAAAGTTATCACTGTCGGTATTATAAACCAAGCCTATTGTTCTAGTTGAAAACAATATGGTGTCAAGTTGGATTATGAACATAACTTGGCTCTTAAAATTGTAATTCTTAATGTTTCATGTATTGTAGTAAATTGTATCTTTCCTTGTTTATTAAGGTCCATAAAATCAATCGTCTATAATGATCAATATTATTTAAAATAATCTGAACCCATAAAGATTACTATTAATAACTTATAAGAAATTAATGATATTATTGTTTTATATTTATAATAATAAAGTAATATTTATATTGTGTGAACAATCTTTATTTATTTTCAATATTTATAATAATGTTTAAACTTATAGTACATGCAAATTTTGATGAAATAATAAGGTAATATTTATATTGTGTGAATAATCTTTATTTATTATCAATATTTATAATAATGTTTAAACTTATAATGCAAGTGAATTTTGATAAATTAAATATTTTTTAATATGAAATAAATATTTTAAATTTGAATAATACATTTTTACATTAACATAAGTATTTAAATATTTCAATTTATCAAAATTTTAGGAATACAATCTTGTTTTTGATCTATTCAAATCATATCATGCTATAAAGTTACCACATGATTACAAAAAGAATATTGTTTTGATCTAAAAAGATTATACCATGGGATTTGGACCTTCCTTGTAGCCCAAGTCTCTCTGTAGTGTTTCTAGTTCATGAGTTTTATTATACCTTTTTTTTGGAATTCTAGGTATCCCTTTAGGTAAGGAATGCTATCAAATTTATTGAAGGGCCAATGTCTTACACACAAGATTTCTTCCATGTTGTCTTCTGTCTTTAGCATGTTGACAAACTTCTTTGATATCTCCATCGTGATTGTTACTTGCACATAAATGTTATGAAATATGAGTCTTTGATCAATCTCAATAAGCATCCTCTTTTTGCCTATGAACCATTCCTCGTTCCTTGCTTTCCACAAAAACTATAAGATTTTAGTAGTTAATAAAAGCCATAACAGGTTATATGAATGACCTAAACCTTGTATAAAACTAGATAGAATCTTCTACCATTTGACTATTCCCAAATCTCAATCCCCCAAGTCACCACATAATATGTTCCAAATTTCTTCAGCATAAAAAACAGTCAAAAAGCATGTGAAAAATATTTTCTGGCTTCTTGTAGATAGTGCACAAGTTTATACTACATGAGAAAGTAAAAGAAGACAATTCTTGTAAAACAAACAACCATTTGAAACATGCTTTTTTTGGTTCTAAAACATTTGACCAAAGAAATTTAAAAATCTTGGACCATTGTTTATCAAAAGTTTCCAAATTCCATTATTTGTTTAGGTACTTGGTTATGTCCAAGTTTCCATTTAATGACTTATAAATTAGTTCGGGATTTACTTTTTGTAGTTATGTTTCATCTACTTGTTTGAATTTGTCAAGAACTTCATTGTTTGATTCACTTAGTGTTGTAAATTGGTACAATTTGCACACTTCTCACATTATAGAGTATGTCCTCTATTGAGATGAAGGTAGATCAAACTTTACTGAGGGAGGCCTAAGATTTCAATTTATCATTACACATGTCATTGAAACATATTATTCATTTCTTATACCAAGCTTTTGTTGGACAACCTTGTAGTAGTGCAAGGTACTTACCTTTGCGAGATAAGTTCCACCAAATAGAACTGAATGGGCATATTCTGCTATTCTCCAAATTATCACTGTTAATAACCAAGTTTCTAATGTTCTCCCAAACTTTCCATAAACTTTTGAATACATTAGACTTGGCAGGGGAAACATGAAATTTTCCAATCAATAAGTCACAAAATGGAATGCACTTCTATGTTTTAGCTTGTCTTGGTTCAACTAGTTGAATGTTATTTCTTACTAGTATTTTCTAGGGTTCATATCCTTTTAATGTTTCAAGAATCCATTTGACGACAAGAGAAATTCCTTGTTTTTGTAAATCTTTTACTCCCGTTCCTCCTTTAGACTTATTTAGACAACACCATTCCCTTTTACAACATGCTTCTTTCTTTTTCCTTTAACATCAGACCATAGAAAATGTATGATTTTAAAAAAAAATTATTTACTTGATAACTATTGAATAACCACACAAAAGAGTAATATATATTATAGGACAAAATTTTTTATGAAAAATTTGAATTCTTCTTGCCAAGGATAGATATTGTTTATTTCAATCATTTAATTTCCTTTCACTTTTATTTTTTATACACTCCTACGTCTTTCAGACATGGGTTCACAACAAAGGGAATACCTAGGTATCTAACTTGTTTATTCGGTCCTCCCCATTGAAAATTATATTTTGTAAACCACTCAAGGGATAGTTCTCCCAACTTAAGATTATGAATTTTTTTGTTGATAGTTTTTTCTCCAGATACTATGCAAAATAGGTTTAGTTTCTGTAATAGATTATTAAATTTATCTTCTTCTAGCTTAACAAATATGGATGTCATCCACAAACTGAATGTTAAAAAGTTTCTCATCACTGGGGAGGGAAATTCCTTTTACGCCAGGACTCCAAGTTGAGTCTCTCAAAAGATAAAATATTGCATCAGATGCAATTACAAACAAAGTAGGTGCTAGTGAGCACCCTAGGCTTATGCATCTTTGTAAGGAGAATTGTTCAAAAAATGAGCTATTTATCTTTACTTGTGCAACATCTTTCATTAAAGTTCCAACCATCTGACAAAATCCTTTTGGGAATCCAAAGGCTTCTAATGTCATCATTAAAAAGGGTCATTCAACTATTATCATAGGCCTTTTCAAAGTTTAGTAAGAAAATTTCATTATTTTGATTGAAGCACCTTGCCCATTCCATGGATTCCCAACTACCTATAAAGTTTTCCAAAATATATCTTCCTTTAATAAAGTTAGTTTGAGTGTTTCTTATAAACAAGGGAAGGATGCCTATCAATCTTAGTGACAATTTTTTTGGTAAGATCTTATAAAAACCATTGAGTAGGGTAATAAGTCTCCATTTTTTAATTAGTGATTTGTGACCATTTTTTGGCAACAATTTGATTATACATTTGTTGATATTACTTCCTAAGGAGCCTCTATCAATAGCTTCAATAAAATCCTCACTCACCCAATCAATATTTTCTTAATAAAATTCTATTGGTAAGCCATCTCCACTTGGAGATTTGTCATTATTTAATTCTTTAATTGCTTTCACTATTTCCTCTTCAGACACTTCTCTTTCTAGTAATTTTGTACTCTCTTTATAAATATTTCTAGGTATTAAAGATTTGCAACTGTTTTTGGCTCCAAGCTCTTCTAATTTATCACTTTCTGAAGAAAATAGATCTTTATAAAAATAAAGGAATTGATTTTTAACTTCTTTTCAGTCACTAATAGCCTTTTTTGTCACATCTCAATTTTATTGCTTGCATTTAATAATGTTGAGTTAATTGAAATATTTGGAAAATGGAATTTATCATTTAATATTTATGGATATGATAAATGCAATAGTATTTGAAAAATAATTATCTTGCAATTTTATCATTTAAAAAAAAGAGTTATTTTGTAAGGATTATCGATTAAAGGTTACTAATAAAGTTGGCAAGTGCAAGAACATGTGTGTGTAGGAACAGGTTGAAGAGCGAGAACTTGGTTGAGGTAGGAATGCTTAGCCAAAAGACAAACATTGAGGATGGAATCTAAAATCTCACACACCATAGTAGACCACGACATCTGCATTTGTCTATAATCAATAAATATCATTCTTGTTTGCATGGATTTAAAATTTGGTTAAATGAGTGATCTTGTGAAAGAAATGAATCTAATGCATCTTTGTCTTACTCTGTCTATCTCAAAGTTTGATATAAAATAGTATTAGAAATACATTTGATCATAGACAATTATCATAATAAGAATGATTATAATACTTGTTCTTTAGACAAATTCAAAAAATAGATTCTTGATAAAGAAATGGGAAAGATAAGATAAATATATGTTTGTGAAATTCTATTTATATATATATATATATATATATGTGGGAGAAACTACATATATACGGGTATATATATAGATATACAATATATAAAATATACGATAAGTTTCAAAAAGCTATGAGAGTGTTGTTTGGTGCGTAACTCCCATAATGAATGGGGGAGGCATATATGCTTATATATATATATATATATATATGCTCTTATATATATATATATATATATATATATATATATATATATGTGGGAGAAACTACATATATACGGGTATATATATAGATATACAATATATAAAATATACGATAAGTTTCAAAAAGCTATGAGAGTGTTGTTTGGTGCGTAACTCCCATAATGAATGGGGAGGGAGCCGATACCTAAACACTCAGAAATGGAAGGAAGTGGGCGGCTAAGTGATAGTGGCATTGGCAGAATAATAATGACCACTAACACCAAAGATAATAATGAAGATATTCTCGTAGAGAGGTGGCGATTGATGGAGGCAATCTAGCAAAAAGCTAGGCGAAGTGAGGGAAAAATCGACAGAGAAAGGGAAAAGATGACTTAACAGGGTGTTGTTACCAATTAAAACCAAGGAAAAAGCACAGGGATTTGCATCGAAGAGAGGTAATCCCAAATATTACATTTTATGTTTCCCTTCTATTGAATTGTATTAGTCCTCATGCTCTATTTTGAATGGGTCATGATGCATTTTATTGTGTTTAGAATGCTTGAAAATTGTGCTCTTGACATATAGAAAACCCGTGGCTCTTCAAATTTTATTTTGTTCATGGTAGTGTCGATCATGTAGTTTACACTATTAGCCATGCTTTGGGTTCAAGCCATTGTGTGTGAGCCCCATCTTTTGGATAGCCTGCATGCACAGGTTTGGGATGAACACCCATGACGGGTTACCACCTACATGCTACATCAACCCTTTGCAACCGTGGTTGTTTGACCCAACATTGTCTTTGCATTTCAATTATTGATTAGCTCGATTATGTATATTTCATAGTTGATGTGTTAGATGGACACCATCATGGAGTTTGATTTATTGTCTGAGTAGCACTATATGGTCAAACTGTTGGGTACCATTCGATGGTATTGTTTTATTTATGAGCTTTGTAATCTTCTAGCTAACGCTAGCCAAGCGATTCATATCACCTTGTTACCCTATCTGCAAATGATCAACATGCATTGCATCGATTGTGTTTATTATCACACCCACTGTTTTGGTGAGGTGATTGTGTGAATCGGACCCTACTAAAAGCAAGGGCCGAACGATATACTTATCGTTCGCTATTGTTTCATAAGCCAATCATAGTCTTGTCCTGTATAGAGAAAGAGGGGGGTTAGGAACGATCCAAACGTTCCATGGATAATCCTCAGTCGAACATGTATGATGTTCAACCAATGCTTAAGGTGGTGGTGGTGTCGCTTATGTTCGACGATCTCAGGTTGAGGCCTATATCGAGTTAACCAAATTGTTACTCTCTTATGAGATATTATGATATTCTTATCTATATATATATGTGTGTGTGTGTGTATAATATATATATATATATATATACACACACACATGTTCACTCTCATTTAAAATTCACTATGTAAATCTGGGCCGATGTATATTCATATTGTATTCGCTTGATGCTTATCGATGAATGGTTCCTTCACTATGATTGACCAAGCCATAGCACCATAATTATCAAGTAAAAATAAAGGTGCATGATGTTCATCGATATCATAATATCGATTTCATGATATCTTGCTTATTGATTCCCCTATGTTGAATATTGATGTTGTTAGAACAGAGCAACCAACATTTTATTTAAGTAGATAATAAGATGGTGAACAAAACTGAATGTTGTGGACTTATTTTGGCGAGAAAATGAATGAATATAGAATGCAATATTCGTACAAATTGAAGGATTTATTTTCATAATTAGTAGAATTCTGATTTGTTCTTTGGAACTGTTTATTTATTTTTACCATGAGAGACAAGTGAACTGTTATTTTAGTGTTTTTTACTGTACTTAAATTGAGACTGGCTATTAATGAAAAAGCAAATGGAACACTTGAACGAAGTTATTTCTTTATCTGAAGATGGAAACTTGTATGCAAGGTAGATTTTTCTTCTAATATTTAGAATGTATACACATATTCCATTATGTGTTATTTCTAGGCATATATGTGTACATGCATAAATGCATCATATATGCATGTGCACATACATGCGGTATACCTTTCGATTTCATCTTGAATTTCTCCTTTATTAAGATTGTTTAACTTCATTTGCAAAGTAAAGAATTGTAGACGTGAAACAATGTTGAATTGCAATACAACACTTAATGGAAAGATAGTTGTATGATGAACAGATGAATGGTTATACCAAATTTTAGATGGAATATTGTTGATGATAGTGAAGTGGAATGATACAAAAGTACTATAGTAGATTGTAGCACACTAGAATATGATGCTAATATATGGTCTAAAAGGGAGGGACACCCCTTGCTTAAATGAGTTTTTCTTCCGGGAATGAGTGCTAGAGAGTGTAGATTTTCTTTTCTCAATCTAACGTGAGTTGCATTTTATGCAACATGAGCTTGGCCAAGCTTTGCAGTCATTTTAATTATTATTATGGAACAAGACTATTTAATATTTATCCTCTATGTTATTTCATTTATTACCTAATATGAAACTTGTATATTCTAATAGTAGATAGAAATGCATGTAGTTAGGCACACACAAATTCCATCTTGCAAACTGTATCTCTTGCTAAGTGTTTCATGCAAGCTCGGGTATTCTTCGATGGACTAGAGAATTCCAGGGAAGCATTGCTTCATGGTTGGGTGGAAAATCACCTCAACCAGGTTCTTGTCCACTAGTGGAGGCGAGCCATCATTAAGGAATTATATTGGAACCCTAATTTATGTACTTGTATCATTGATGTAACTGATGAAATTGATGTAATGGATGTATTTGATGTATTAACTTTGAGGCATTGAAAGCCAAGTCAAGTTTTGTAAATTGACTATTGACATTTGGAAATGAATATATATTTAGATTTATTTTATTTTAATTTATGGACATGAAATTGCTAAATAGAAGCAACTATGAGATTTATGTCAAATTTTATATTCATATGTCAATTTTTAATTTATTGAGGTAAAATCTAGTTGGGCATGTTACTTTTGGTATCAGAGCGCAAGGTTCACCTCTAGGCCTATGAGCCCACGATGGTTGAACTAGGGAATAGTAGACCCTTAACTGGATTTGAGTTACCTAGAGAATAACCAAAATTGAATTGGTTGCAGGATATGAGAAGGTCCAAGTTGGGAAGAAAGAAGGGAAAGACTAGTAGGGATTTGAAGAAGCCAATCGTTATCAAAGAAAATCCTAAACCCGAGATTCTTGACAAAGAAAATCTAGCACACGCCCTCACATGTCTCAAGTTGGAGAGGGGCGAAAATATTGAGGATTCCAAACGAACTCCTAAGGATAAGAAACCCTCCACATTTAAAGACTGGCCAATAGGATGTGGACCTAATGCACCTCTACTGACTAGAGAGGAAAAGGAGTGCCTACACACGTCTTGCCTCACCCACGAGGGGTGATGTAAACTCAAATGAGGATCCAAAGGAATGCCCTCTTTTCGATAATGAGGGAACCCTTTAGAGTGGAAAAGATTTTGTAAATAAGGATTAGTGTAAATCCATATTTAATATAAATAAAGAAAGTCTTTTTTTGTTGATCAAGTGCACAAAACTTGAAGACTTGTCTTGATGTGAATGAACATGTATATCTTTTTTTTGATTGCATGTTTTGTACATAATATTGTGTAGATGCTATAGTATAAACGTAAAAACCTTGAGTTAAGATACACTAAACGTGACTGTGATGCAGGTTGAGTGTGAGTCATTATGGTGACCGTGCCATACAAGAAGCAGGTAGTAGTAGACATGCCAATGGGCCAAGCAAGAGGCTGGACCAAATCCTGAAACTCTTGAACTGGCAAGAAACCTGAATGGACTATTTGGAACAAGAGCCCTGAGGGGTGCGAGAAGAATGAAATCTTAGGAATGAGGTTCTTGACCAAGGAGAAAGGGCCCAAAGGGATTTTAATCGGGGTCAAATTGAGGATGAACTGGGGAAGGATCTTAAAAGGGTAGCGTCACCAAAATTCGATGGCAAGGCCATCAGAGATGGAGCTAAGGCCTGGATCATAGAGATGGAAAAATAATTTGGGCTCTGCAACCTGTGAGACCAAACCAAGGCTGCTTGGGCTGCATATCAATTGTTTGGAGAGGAAACTACTTGGTGGGACAACGAGAAGGAAAAAGGGAGACTTCTGCCAAAGGATATCACATGGGATTTCTTCCTCCAATATTTTAGGAAGAGGTGGCTACCACAAATTTTCTTTGACAAAAAGATGACAAAATTTCAAAATTTGATCCAAGGTGGCCTAAGTATAATTCACTACTGGGAGAAGTTTACCAACTTGCTCAAGTATGTGTTGTAGTACCAATCTGATGAATGTTTCCAAATTCAAAAGTTTATACTGGCATTGAGACTCCACATTGGAGCCGAGGTGGACCTCCACAATCCCCTTACAATGGAAAAAGCTTTTGAGAAGGCCATTAAGCAAGAATAGAAGTTGCACAGTTGTCCAATCGTTGCAAGGGTTTAGACTCCAAGCCTCGATTTAGAAACAAATTTTTTTAGAAGGGTGGTAGACAGAAGGGAAATAAGTACCATCAAATCAAAAGTTTCAAAAGAGAAGGCGACCCTTCGAAAAAGGAGGAAGATAGCCAAGGTGGAAGGAATAAAAAGGGATAATAAGAGCAGCGAAAAATTTAACAATAACTAGAGGTACTCAAAAGAGGATAGGTTTGAAGGTCGGAAAGGACCACATGATGGATGTTACACTTGTGGGGGAGACCATTATGCATCTAATTTTCGTTAGAAGTCAAAATCATGGAAGGAAGGAAACTAGAACCAGACTTTGCAACACAAGATCCATGCAGCGTTGGATAACAGGCAAGTAGAGCACCAGGCTTCTCTGATACGATTGACGGGTAAGCTTTATGGTCGAACTGTTTCTATTTTGATAGATACTAGAGCTATTGAGTTTTTTATAGATCCTAGAATGATTTCTAAGCTGCCCATTTGACCTGGATATTTGGAAAACTCATGGTCTATTCAGTATGGAAATTGAGCAGAGCGAGAAATAGATTCATGCTTATTTTGTAGCGAGTTAGAACTTCCTAACTTCTTGACCCCAGTTGACCTCTACATGGCACCTCTAGGATCCTATGATGTAATTTTGGGAACTTCATAACTAAGCACAAATCCATTATAAATTGTGAGGATAAGATGGTGAGCTGTCTGGATGACTATTGGTACCCGGTTGAGATACATGGGATACAAAAACCCTTGGAGCTTAGGCAAATTTCAGCTATGCAACTCAAGAGGGCTTAGAGGAAGGGTTGTGTCATTTATGCTATGCATGTCAGTGAACCCAATAATGAGAAACGATACCTAGATGATTATCCAATCCTTAGGGAATTTTGGGATGTGTTTCTCGAAGATCTCACCAAGATGCCTCCAAAACGAGAATTCGATTTCTCCATTGGTTTGGTGCAAGGAGTCGAGCCTCAGTTTAAGGCCCCATAAAGGATGACCACCATAGAGCTTTATGAAAGGAAAGCCCAGTTACAGGAGCTATTATGCAAAGGGCTTATTAGACCCAGTGTGTCACCATGGGGTGCACCGATTATCTTTGTGAAAAAGAAGGATGGAACCTTGCACCTGTGTATTGATTATCAGATGTTGAACAAGGAAAACATCAAGAATTGATACCCCCTTTTGAGGATCGATGAATTATTTGATCAGATGAAGGGAGTGACAATATTCTCAAAAAAAGATCTCAGATCTGGTTATTATCAGTTGAGAATAAAAGAATATATTCTGAAGACTACTTTCCGAACTCGACATGGACATTACGAGTTCACTTTTGTACCATTTGGTTTGACCAACACACCCACAACCTTCATGAATCTTATGAATAGTGTGTTCTGAGACTTTTTGGATGATTTTATCCTAATATTTATTGATGACATTATAGTTTATTCCAAATCTATTGAGGAACACGATCGACACTTGAGGATAGTCTTACAACGTCTAAGAGAAAAGAAGCTTTTTGGAAATCTATCTAAGTGCTCATTTTATCAAGATAGGGTGCATTACCTAGGCCACATTATCTCAGTTGAGGGAGTCTACGTGGATCTCAAGAAGATAAAAGTAATCGTGGAATAGTTGACACATCAAAGTGTAACAGAGTCGTGAAGCTTTATGGGCCTTGCCGAATATTATAAAATATTTGTAAAAGGGTTTTCTTGAATTGCAGCCCCGATAACATCTCTCCAAAAGAAAGGAGAAAGGTTTGAGTGGATTGAGAAGTGTGAACAAGCTTTCCAACTCTTGAAGGGGAAGCTCACGACAACCACAGTGATGACTATTCCAGATCCCAATGGACAATTTTCAGTGATCATGTATGCTTCAGGAGATGGTGTAGGAGCAGTGTTAATGCAAGATGGACAAGTAGTGGCGTATGAGTCAAGGAAGCTGAAAAAGCATGAAGTAAATTATGTGCTACATGATCTAGAATTAACACCTATAGTGCACGCCTTGCAGATGTGGAGACATTATCTTTTGGGGAAGTTGTTTGAACTCAAAATGGATCATTTGTGATTTAGATACATTTTCACTCA
>VDFB02112582.1:0-62362 GCA_007258455.2 Sequoia sempervirens | reverse complement strand
ACCTCCTTGATGGTACATTTCCACGAATATTTTTTTTTTAAATTGATGCTTCATCGCAATTTTGACGAAAACCACTGATGAATCAACAGAAAGGTTCGATGAAGTTGCTAGAGCTACGATGAAGGTTTTGTCATAACTCCTTGCCTATTTCGTCACAATTTTGATGAACTTTTGGCGTTGTTTCCACGCTACTCCTTGCCCATTTCATCTCACTTTCGATGAACATCTTGTGTTCTTCTGATGCTACTCCTTAGTATTTTCGTCGCAAAGTCGACGAACTCTTGGTGTTGTTTCGACGCTACTACTTGCCTATTTTGTCGCATGTTTGATGAACTTTTGGTGTTGTTTCGATGCTACTCCTTGCCCATTTTGTCGAAATGGCAACAAATGTCTGGTGTTGTTTCGACGCTACTGCTTGCCCATTTCATTGAACTGGTGACGAACTTTTGGTGTAATTTTTCGGTGGATACATGAAGTGTTTGTTGATATTCTAATGAAAGTTCGAGGCATTCATGATGCCGATGACCGACAATTCTTCGCCGTTATTTCGACGTTTAATTCGTCGTCGACCTTTCGACAAAAAAACAATGACGAAAATATTTTTGCCATTTTGTCATGTTTCCAACAAAGATTTGTCGAACAACTGACAAATGACCGTCAGAAAATGGTTCCAAATTCAGTAGTGTAAGTATTATGGGGAAGTGGTAAGAGAGTTTGTTTGTTAGGAATCCTCCTAGGACCATAATAAAACTAATGTTGGGGTTGATTCCATTGAGGAATGGAATTTTGAGGGTACCACTACTTTTGGGACTAGTTGGGCCACTAAGGGTTACCCCACAATTCGTTTGTCCAGTTTGGTAGTCCCCAAGGATAGGGTACTAGCGGTGGGGCCTGAGGCCAGGGTGTTTCCCATTGATTATTGTTCCAATTTGGTTGGGGTTTCCAGTTAGGATTGAAATTTTGGCCATAGGAGAAATTACCTCCCATTCTCTAATTAAGAATGTTCACTTCTTCCTCAATTGGAGTTCTTTTCTTGGAATTTTTGATGGCATTTAATAGTTCACATTGGTCAGTGGGGAGATTCTTGTGACATACCTGAAAAATGTCAATCTTGTCAACTTTGTCCAAGGGACACTCTCTTAGTAGATGTTTGTTTCGGCACCTAGGGCAATAAATAGAAAAAGTCTCAGGATTCCTTGTTTTGGCCTAGATGTCATCTAAGGTGGTGTTTAGTTGGACAAGAATTTCAGTCTTGAAGTTGGCCAATTCCTCAAGAAGTTTATTTATGTCATTAGAACCACGTAAGGGGGTGAACTTCCTAATCCCTCCACGAGTACGAGAGAAGTTCTAACACAATTCTGTTATTTCTTCCAGTCTCAGTTGGGACATGTCTCCTTTTCCCATTAAGTCTAATCTCCTATGAGTTTCATCGTTGAGATCTTTGAGGAATAAGGTCTTTAGAATATAATGCTTATAACTTCCCCACCACAACGTTTGGACAAGAAGATAAACCTATCTAGGTAGTCTTCTAAACTTTCATCCTCATTCTGTCTTATTTTGAATAGTTCTTTCCTATCACTCACCCTACAATAACTTTGATATTTCTCCAAGAAGATGGTCTCCATGTCATCCCAGGAGGTTATCGATTGAGAAGGTAACCCCATAAACCAATGCATAGCTGAGTCTTTCAGATACAAGGGAAAAGCTTCAGTTTCTGATTTTCATTCTTGTAGTCATAAGTTTGACACAAGACTTTGAATTCAAATAGAAACTGATCAGGGTCCTCAATAGACAAACCTCAAAAGGTTGGCAAGAAGGCTGGTGAGATATTTTTCATTGTTGTCTCATCATTTGCATCAATAACAATAGGGTAGGTGAATGTGTGTGGTGGAGGGTTATCATTGTTGTGGTTGTTGGCATAATTTCTTCGGTCACCCATGGCGTTGGAGGGAATGTGATCCTCTTCCAAAATTTTCTTAGTAGCAAGAGGTTCAAAGGTTTGTGAAAGAATATACTCCTCGACCACTATTCGTTCTCTTTTCGAAGTATGTGGGAAGGTCTGAAGTTGACCCTGTTCAATCAATTTTGTAGTAAGTTATTGGTTTGTGTTTCCTTCCTCCCTACTTGTTGTTGGTATGTCAATTGGGGGAGTTTTTGGTATCAATCTTCTATGAGGTCCTCGTTTCCCGACCATACAAAAAAGAGGCTGAAAAATTATTCCTATCCCTAAGAGAGGTATTAAAGATATCTTCTACTAACACTAGAAAAAAGGATCCCTAGCAACGACGCCAAAAAGTGGTAGGTTGTCGTTAGGTCCTAACACTTTAGTGAATAAACACATAAATATATCGACTAGGCAATGTACAATGGCTGTATGCATAGAGGACATATCAACTTCTCTCTTAAGCACTAAACTACTAAATAGAAATTCTAATCTAAAGGGCCTTTAATCTAGAAAGCAATAAGCCATCTATCTAGAAAGCAGGGAAATAACTCAAATCAAAAGACAGTAAACTAAGAATATGAAAAGCATCATTGTTAAACTAGAAAGCATGGAAATGATTAACTTAAAGAATGTGTAAATTGCTCAAGAGGTAAAGCATGTAAAGAAATTAGGAAACATTTATCTATCACAGAGGATCACAAGCTAATTGCTAATCATAAAACCATTAATCAAAATCAACTGAAGAAAGGTGCTCTAGACATTCAAATGCTAAGCTCAGAAGCCATAGACTCAATTAAAACTTGCAAGTTTGAAATTAACATTATGACATGCACCAATGCAAATGCAACTTCTATTTTATCAAAGGAAAATACAAAATAGGAAACAAATACTTATCTATCTACTTCTAACCCTCGAGTGGCTAGCTCATGGGTGTATCTACTGCTACTTCAGATCACATGCATTGGAAAAATACCTTCATTCCACAGATGCATCCATATTGCAGAGTAATTCAAAGAAAGGCGAGAAAATTCATATTCACACGGTATTTTCTACTCAAAAGATAGATTGACAACATAACGATAATCTCCTTCATTATTTGTAATAGTTACATATTTATATGAAAAACGACTAACAAGAATCCTATTTTTTAGTCAATCAAGTCTTCAACAGATTTCCCATAGTAAAAGGGATTTAAGAGCCCATGATTTACAATATTATAGAGGCTTTTCATGAGCCATAAAGTCTTTAAAACTAAAAAATAACAAAATTATAAAAGCTCGACCAAAACATGTGCTCTTGGCATTTCGGCTCCCGCTCGCTGGTTTTCAAAAGTATGAGAACCACATTCATTTTCCCTTCTGACTACAATGGTGGATGGTGGTGGAGTTGACCTACAAAATACTCAAGACTTAATCCACTAAATCAACAAAAGTTAGCTTAATTTAATCAACTTCAAGAACTAAGTTTGTATGATTATTTATAGAAAACAAAGCAATTATTTTTCCTAAAGGTAATCAATTGGAAGAGTAAATTGGGATGGAAGGTTTATATTTATATATTGAGGCCCTTATGTTGATGAGATTATTTTTACCTCATCATCGGCGAAGCTGCCACTTGGTGGGAGAATGAAAAAGCAGAAAAACAAAATTTAAATGGCACGGTGACTTGGGAAAAATTTATAGAATTGTTGAGGAAAAGGTGGCTGCCACAGTCATATTTTGACAAAAAGATAACTGAATTCGAGACTCTCACTCAAATATGTACCTTAGTACCAGCTTGATGAGAGGTTTCAAATTCATTCTGGGGCTTAGGCCTTAAATTGGGGGTGAGGTGGATATTCATAATCCTACCACCATGGATGAGGCTTTTGAAAAAGCCACCAAGAAGGAAAAGAAGTTACAACAGGCTGCAAATTATAGGAAGAGCAAGGATGCTAAATATGGTAACAGGAAATCACAGGGAAATAATCAAAATAACAATAATCAGAATCAGAACAACCAAGACAACGGTAATAACAGGAAGATCAGGAACCTCAAGATGGGTAATAATTCTGAGGATTGCAATGAGGGGAATCAAAATAATAATAAGAGGGAAAATTACAATAACAACAATAGGAGAGATGTATCTGATAGACCTAGAGCACCCTGTGGAGGTTGCTATATATGCGGTGGTGAACATTATGCTAGTGTGTGTCCTCAGAGGAATAATCAGAAGAATAGGAATCAACATCACATCCATGTGGCGATGGATAATCACCAAGTTGACTACCAGGCTACACCAATCTAGCTTTTAGGTAAGCTCTTTGGATGTTTGGTTTCTATCCTTATTGATACTGAAGCCATAGAGTGTTTTGTAGATCCTCATGTTATTTCTAGATTACCAATTAAACCTGGATATATGGCTAACTCATGGAAGGTTCAATATGGGAATCGGGTAGAGAGAATAGTGGAGCAATGCTTAGCTTGCAGTGAACTTGAACTCTCTAGTTTTGAGACGTAGGTCAATTTGTATGTAGCACCCCTGGGGTCATATGACAATCTTGGGAATAAATTGGCATACTGAACATAAGGCCCTCATTGATTATGAAGAGAAAATAGTGAAGTGTTTTGATGATCAGGGTAACTGTGCTGGAATTCATGGTATAGAAAGGCCTTTGGAACTCTGACAGATATTTTCCATGCAACTGAAGAAGGCTAGTAGAAAAGGGTGCACTATCTATGCCATAAAGGTTAGGGATACCGATAGTTCAGAATCATCAGTTAATGAACATTCTATTTTGAAGGAATTTCAATATGTCTTTCTTGATGAACTAACTCAACTGCCACCTAAGCGAGTATTTTATTTCTCAATAGATTTGATGCCTAGAGCCAAGCCTCAATCTAAGGCACCATACATGATGAACACCATTGAATTGCATGAACTGAAGGCCTAGTTAAAGGAGTCACTTGATTAGGGTTTCATTAGGCCAAGTGTGTCTCCATGGGGAGCTCCTGTCATGTTTGTAAAGAAGAAGGATGGGACCTTGAGGTTGTGCATTGATTACATAATTCTTAACAAGGTCACCATTAAAAATAAATATTTGCTTCAGGTAGGATAGATGATCTATTCAATCAATTGAAGGGGGTTAAGATATTCTCAAAATTTGATCTAAGGTCCGGATACCATCAATTGAGGATAAAAGATGAGGATATTTTCAAATTTTCCTTTAGGACGAGATATGGGCACTACGAATTCACGGTGCTACCATTTGGCCTAACTAATGCCCTTGTTGCTTTTATGAATCTAATGAGCAACATCTTTCAAGATTGTCTAGATGAGTTTGTCTTAGTCTTCCTAGATGATATCCTCATATATTCTAAATCAGAGGAGGAACATGACAAACATTTGAGAATAGTGCTTCAGTGCTTGAGGAATCACAAGCTTTATGGGAAGATGTCTAAATGCACTTTCTACCAAACTGAGGTGCACTATTTGGGACACATGATTTCAGTTGATGGGATTGCTATGGAACCAAAGAAGATTAAAGCAATCATGGAATGGCCAACACCCCAAAATGTTTCTAAAGTCCAAAGTTTTATGGACTTTTCGGTTATTATAGGAAATTTGTCAGGGATTTCTCAACAATCGTTGCACCTATCACCACACTCCAAAGGAAAGGAAAGAAATTTGAATGGAGTGACAAGTGTGAGAAGGCTTTTTAGTTGTTGAAAGAAAAACATACTTTTGCACCTATTTTGATTATGTTAGATCCCAATGGGCACTTTATAGTGATAATAAATGTATCAGGAGAGGGTTTAGGAGCAATCCTTATGCAGGATGGACAGGTGGTGGCATACGAGTCAAGGAAATCAAAACAACATGAATTAAACTATGCAACGCATGATTTGGAGTTGGCCACCATTGTAAATGCTCTTTAGATGTGGAGGAATTACCTTTTAGGGAAGCCTTTTGAGTTAAAAATAGATCATTTGAGATTGTAGTATATTTTTACTCAACCCAACCTGAATGCTTGTCAAACATGATGGTTGGAATTCTTGAGTGAATATGATTTTGGCATTGAATATATAAAAGGGAAGGAATATAGGGTAGTTGATGCCCTAAGTAGGAGGAGATATCTAACAACGATGGTTACTATAAGGTCAACCTTTAGGCAATAGGTGATTCAAGCATTACCAGGGGATGAGCATCATGAAAGGGTGAAGCAAGCCCTAGAGAAAAACCCTTCAGATCATAGATATGATGGGTATATGTTTGAGACTGATGGACTCTTGAGGTACCAGGGATGGATGTATGTTCCTAATGTAGCAAGATTGATGGAGCTAGTGTTGGAAGAATTTCATAATGCACCATATTCAAGGCACCCTGGTGTGACAAAAATGGTAGAGGGACTCAGACCATTATATTTCTGGCCAGGACTTAAGAGAGATGTTACTTCCTTTGTAGCCCGATGTTTGGAATGCCAGTGAGTTAAGGCTAAGCATGTGCATCTAGCAGGACTTTTGTACCCTCATAGAGTGCCAAAGTATAAATGGCAGATAATTAATATGGATTTTATTCATGGTTTTCCTATGACCAAAAATCAACATGATGTCATCTTGGTGGTGGTAGATAAATTAACAAAGGTAGCTCACTTCATCCCTAGAAATCTTAAGGATGGATCCTTGGTTTTAGCAAAGAAGTTTGTACAGGGGATTGTTTGATTACATGGAGTGCTAGATACAATCATCTCAGATCAGACACTCAGATGACTTCTAGGTTCTAGACCACATTGAATTCTTCTTTGGGAACCAAACTAAATTTTAGCTCGACATATCATCCTTAGACCGATGGTTAGTTAGAGAGGGTAAATCAAGTAGTAGAGGATCTGCTTTAGATGTATTGCATGGAACAACAACATAAATGGGAGGAGTACCTACCTTTGGTAGAGTTTGAATATAATAACTCCTATCATGCCTCTTTAGGAATGGCCCCTTTTGAGGCATTGTATGGTCATAAATGTCGTACAACCATTGGTTGGGACAGGGTGGAAGACAAGATTGTTACTGGACCTAAGATGTTGAAAGAAATGGAAGATCAGATGAAGCTAATCAAGAAAAATTTAAAACAAGCTTTAGATTGATAAAAGAGTCTTGTTGACAAGAACACAAATTTTAGATAGTTTTTAGTGGGAGACAAGGTTTTCTTGAGATTTCAATCGCAAAAGAGTTCAATCTCTTTCGAAAAGAGCTAGATAAGATTTACCCTAGATATGTTGGACCTTTTTATATTTTGGAGGTTATTAATCCAGTTGCATATAGGCTCGCTCTATCCCGCATGTACGTAATGTCTTCCATGTTTTTGTGCTTAAGCCATATCATCTAGATGTTACTCATGTTCTTGACTTGGCATGCATTGTAGGTTTAGGATTCAGGGGAGATGCAAGTGGATCCCATCAAGAATTTGCAAAGGTGCAATGTTAAGTTGCGGAACAACAATATTATGTAGTATAGGGTCTAGTGGGACCAATATTCGGTGGACAGTGCCACCTGGGAAAATGTGGAAGATATTGATAGATCTTTCCCGCATTTGATATTCTAGTATACTTTTTATTTCCTACATACTGTGACTCATGATACACTGATGTTTCAGACTCTGTTGTGTGGATGTTTGTAATAAGACATCAAGACGATGTCTCTTCCAAGTGGGGAAGGATGTCACGTCTTGAACTATACTGTTGCTTTCTTTTGGCTTTGTGTGGATTTGACATATGATTGAATGTGTGTGGTAGAGTAAATAATGAATACTATGGTATTTCTGGTGTGATGGAATATGAAAATGTTTGCTTTAATTTTGAAAAGTTGAAAGTATTGAATATTGTTTATTTTGAAATTGAAGCAAAATAGAATAGTAATATTTGAATTAATGCTTTTTATTGCTTTGATTTGGATTTTATTTGGTTACTAATCTATTAATGGGTGCATGAGTGTATTAAGCTACAGGTGGTCGAAGACCAAGGGTGTGATTAAAGAGAGGAGGTTAGCTTCATGGCAAGGTAAAGCAGGAATGGTCCTCTCGATCACACACAAGCACCTAAAATCATGTAGATGCATTTAGAATTAAATGAGCTTGACTATTTTATTGTTTACAAATTTTATAATGTTTAGTCCAATTAATTAAATAATGAAATAAAGGCATAATAAAACAAAAGAATTAATTACAATTCAACTAAAGATTTTGTTTTATAAGTAAATGATTATGCATGGTTAATTTGAATAATTAATTTATTTTCAATCGAAAGTTATTTCCTTGGGATAAATATTTATCTCGCAATTAAATGATAATTATTTATTGTTCATTAAGGTAAATATTTCCTTTGTAAATTAGAAATGGTAATTTTCCTAAGTGTTTATGGGAGATAAGCATTAGTTGCCATCAAAAGATAAGCATAAGCATTAGCATGAGAGAAATATAGGGGAAAAGAAAAGGAGAGGAAGATTCTGCAGGAAGCCAATTTCAAGGAAAGAAAGAATGGGAGAAGAAATAGAAGAAGGTAATTATCAACTAGAGGCAATCTTTTTCTAGATTTTTAGATCTTTTCTATTGCTTTTAAATTTCAAAAGTTTGGAAAAGATTGTTTGTACTATTGAAAGATTGAATTCTTTGTGAAAACTATTGTACTAAAACACTGTATTAAGTGCTTGTTGTAGGCATAGCAAAACAGTTTATGCATTCTTTCCTATTCAAATATATATATATATATATATATATATATATATATATATATATTCCATATTGAATATATATATAATTATATACAAGTAATTTTGCAAATTCCTATATCAGATATTTAAAGCCAGAATGGGAATTTTGTTGACTCTATATGTTGAATCTTGTTTCAAATAATATTATATATATAAATATATGTACATACACACTAAATTGTGTAAATATGTACATATATTTGCATATATAATACATATATTTTGTATTAAATTGAATTACAGAGCCGTAAGATTGACATATTCATTTTGGTATTCAGGAAGGAAAACGTTAAAAGCATAGGGGCTTATTCCCCTATCGTGCCCTCCCCACTGGGGAAGGCCTACCCTGTGGGGGCAGTGCCCTCCATAGGCCACAGTGCAGCGCCTCCCCCACTGGGGGCGTTGGCCAACACATACCCTGGGTTTGTGTTTTCTTTAAAAATATTTGTAGTAAAAATTAAACCATGTTTAAACCATTGACTGCCTACTATGAACCATGCTTAGCATATGTGATAATCTTTGGGTATATAAACTGTTTCTAGTAGCCACGAATGTCTATAAATATGTATGTAAATAGATTTTCCAGTATGCGTAAACTATTGTTTACAGAATAAATACCTCTGTGTTCAAAATTGTTATCTTGTAGTGTGAATTTAGATCTGAATTGAAGCAATGTAATATATATATATATATATATATATAAACTTGTATGTATCTAGACAAGCATGTTTTTCAGAATGAATAGTTAAAATAATCTGACTGCAAAATTTTAAATTTCTTGTTGATGAAATTTTGTATTGAACTGATTATACCTGAACATATTTTAATATGTATATATAGACGTAGACTTATCTGAGTGTCTATATATGTGTGTGTACATATGTTTATTTTTAATCAAGCCAATTCATTCTATAGAATGTTTACATGTCAAATTTGTAGTTTTTCTTCAAAATTACACAAACCTGTGAATGTTTAATTAAATTGTTTAATTTGGAAGTAGAACATTGGAAAATTTATACACAAATAGAAAATAACACTTACAGATATATTTGTTTTCATTTATTGGGGGTGTAGAAAATGGATTATAATAAGTACTTGGTGAACTGAAAAACCAGTTACGAGATGCAATTTATGAATTATTGTTCTTATGCAATTTTTTTTTTTGAGAATGTGGAATTAAAACATAGTGTAATTCATGTAGAAAATATGAATTATATACTTTCTTTATGAGGAACTTCTGCGACAGGATGTCGAATATGGGTGCACAAAGACGATAGTTTAGCCTTTTCATAAACTACCATTTATGTTTTAATGCTTGGCCAAGCAAATGTACCATTGAAATAGATGGATTAATTAAAAAGCCTAGAATTTTATGTCTCTGCCACATCTTGCATGCAAGAAATATGTTTTCTAGTATAGGAATGCATATAGGCATCAAGAATGCATCGAGAATTCCCTCCTGCTTTATTGTTCTAGGTTGCTAGGCTCCTCATGCAGGGCTGGGGTTTTCTTTGAGTTAGGAAGAACCCGAGGAAGTCATGTACTTCTTGGTTGGGTGGAAAAGGTGCCTTAATCACACTCTTGGCCTCAGCTTGCAAGAAGACCGGTGGTGTGAAGGCGGTTGAGGATCTGAGAATCTTTATACTATGGATGTACTTTGTATGGCTTACATAGCCAATTGTAAATGTAACTTTACTTTGAAATTTATTGATGTAACATTGAAATATATGTATTGATGAAGATTCTTGATGTAACATTGAAATAGATGTATTGTTGGAAACTCTTTGATGTAACATTGAAACAAATGAATTGAAGTAAGATTATTGTTGTAACATTCACATAGATGTATTGTATTCCATTTTGATACATGAAATGAAGTTCATTGTTGTACTTTCTTTTGAGCACTTATGGATAGTTCATGTTATATGCATGATTTTCTTTTACTTTACTTGGAATGTATAAAAGTTCTTGGAAACACTTTTTAGCATGTGAGTATTCTTTCTCAAGTGTTATAATTTGAGAAATATGGTGGAAGAGGAGATCCTGTTAGCCATGTTTCCGCCTTCACAGTCTTGTGTAGTGATTTCATCTTTGAAGATAAAATCTTGGCTAAACTCTTTCCTAGGTCCTTGCAAGATATCGCTTTAGAGTGGTTCTCTTCTTTACTAAACAATTCAATTGGTTCATTCAATGAACTCATTGATGCCTTTTACAACCATTTCCATATTCACATGGGTCCCAAGATGACCCTTGTTGATTTAATGGCATGCAAACAAAAAGAGGATGAGAAAGTGATCGACTTCATAGCAAGATATCAAACACTTTATGAACACAAGTAAACATTAAGATTCTTGATGCTGACCTTAAATGAATGTTTATCACCAATTTACAAGATAAAATCCAAAGAAAACTTGAAATTTTGAGATTTCCATCCTTCACACAGTTATGCACCGCCCTTCGTGATTATCAAAATTCTACTTATGGTTGTGATGTGAAAAATCCTTCTAGTCATACTGAAAAATCTGAATCTACAACTCAAAATGGCTATCAACCTTTCAAGAAGTATAATAAGGGATTTTTACAACTAAATTTACCTCAAACGAGTCATCAAACTAGTAATCAAGTGGCTTCTATAAAAACAACTCCTTTCAGGGAGAGGGATAGGGAGTTCACTCCTTTACCCGATACCCTTCATAATATCATGTTGCAGCTCATTGACAAGAAAATGCTTACCTTACCTCCTATTAGAGAATATGACCCTAAAATACCATTTCCTAAAGGCTTTCAAAAAAATTCTCATTGTCATTACCATCAACAAAATGGGCATGGTACATAATATTTTAAGCGTCTTAAACATCATGTACAAGACCTTAGTGATAGTAATCAACTTCAAATTGGAAGTGTGAATGATCAAGGTAATAAGTATGTAGACCTTCCTAATCAAAATCTACAAATATTTACAAATCCCATGTCTAAACACACTATTTCATTTTTCAAAGCTAGTGAAACTAAGAACATGATGTGATGAATGTTGACAATATGGATACTATTAAACAATGTCATGCAAAAGAAGTGATAGAATTTATCGAAGCTAAACCTCGTAAGGGCTCAACTAAAAAGACTCTTGACATTGCTTTCTCTCAAAATGACATACTTAAACATGCACCTGATGGTCCTCTTTACATAGTTGGTCGAATCAATGATAAGCCCACTAATGGGATATTAATTGATCATTTTTGTCGAGAGAATGTGATAATTGAAGAATTCTTATATGTGCATGAACTATATCAAGATACATATGAAATACTGAAAGTGTGGATCAAGACGCATAATGGGTTTGCTTGCCCTATGATAGGCTCGATAGATCTCCCTTTAAAAGTGGGAACAAAAACATTAATTGTCTCATTTTCCATCATTCTACAATTAGACCAATTTTGTGTGAAGCTAGGCTATCCATGGCTTCACTCCATGAATGTCGTCCCTTTGGTTGTGCATAAATAATTTAAGTTACCATTTGACAATGATATCTTTACTGTGCACCATAGTGGATTTAATCCTACATCAGCTCGAGCCTATGAAACCTATCAAACCTCATGAGGATTTCTTTTTCAAATCATATCAAAAGGTTAAGGAAAAGAAAATAGCAGAACTATCCCTTCGAAACATGCCTCAACCTTTAAATGAAACACCTATCCTTGATGAAGCAATGATCAAACCAAAAGCTCTTTTGAACATACAAGAGCAACATATAGAAAACCTCCCACAATTTCCTACAAGAGACCACGAGATAAAAAAACAATTTCGTTGTCCCTCCTAGAGTAAAACAAGTTTACAATGTCAAAGAGAAAATGATCGAACAACCTACTTTTGTTTGTTCTATCCCTCCCAAGGAAGAGAAGTAACCTATGATTGACAAACCTGCTCTTACACAAACACAAATTGACAATAGATTGAAATGGAATTGAGGTGCTAGAGAGTGTAGGCATAGGCGACGTGTTATTTCTCATAAATTACAAACTCACGAAGATAAGAACAACATAGAAAATAAAAATCCATACCTTCTTGAAGCAATGCATGATGATTCCATACCCTCACCATAACATAAACAAGAACATTCCCTGGAAATTGTCATTTGACCTCCTGTTGTGATAAATTTAGATGATATTGGCATTGCAAAGATTGATGAAGAAGTGCATGATGAATTGAGTACATTATTTTCTTCTTCTATGAGCTTAAGTGACAAAGCTCCTAAAAAAAGTGTTGAACCTAGTGCTTCTCCCAGTTCAAAACTTGCTCTTGTCCCTTTGGTTAGTTTTTCGCCTTTCGTTTATACTGACTGAGATTGGGATGTGGACGACCTGCTTTAGGTTGAGTTGCATGTACCTTAATATTAATTTTCTTTTTCATGTTTTCTTTTTGCATGTGTGTAATGTGATCCCCCATGATGTTTCATTTGATGTGTCTCTCTCTTCATGTGCATTCCTCTATATGTTCCTACATTCTTCTATATGTCATAATCATTTCATTTGGCTTGTATGTTTTCCTTTTGGGGATGACACAAGGCGTTGAGACTTTTAGGTCTCTTCCATGTTGACCCAAAATCTTTTCTCTTATCTTTTTCATTTATCTTGTGTTTTCCTTTTGGGGATGACGCAAGGTGTCGAGACATTTAGCTATCTTCCATGTTGACTTGAAAGGCTTTTTCTTTGTTTTTGCTCTCTTTATGCCATTCTTCCAGTTCTATCAGTATTTGGGAATGATGATAGTTCCATGCTCTATGAAAAAGTTGTAACAAAAACATATTGACCCAGAATCCATAGACCCCTTATGTATTTGTGGGGGCAACCCTTCCTTCCTATTTCATGACATAGTTTATTTCAGAAACATATGACTTGGCATAGGGTTTTTCGAGGAAATCTCTCATGTCTTAGGCAAAAAATTTGGCTACTTTAAAGCAATTTCTCATAGTAATGGTGTAGCAACCACTTTAAAGTGGTGGTATATATCAACGAAAACTTTCAACAAAATTTCATCATGTGATTTTTCTTTTTTCTTGTGATGTGTCCTCTTCTTGGTGGTGTCATTGGGTTTTATGTCCTCCAAGAGTGTATGATCTACCATCATGGCATGATACGAGTGAGGAATCACATGAGTGATGATCTAACACCCTTGAATTGTCCTCTCTTGGAGACATTAGGCACAATGCTCCCTAAGAAGAAGACCTTACACGAATGAAGCAAAATCCCCTTTAACAAAAACGTACATACATGGCATTATAAAAGCATTTACAAAAGCATTCCATTGTGGTTCCTTATCGAAGTTGTTGGGAGAATAACTTCGGTATGGTATGAGAGGCTAATATGATTCTCTCATTTTCCACCTTGTTGGGATAACTCACCTAGTGGACAAACTGAGGTTCCACTACCCTAGAGTGAGTAGCATACGTTATGGACAAACAACCCCATTCTACATCATGTTGGAACAATCATGCTTGATCCTTTTGTTTTTGTTTATTTTTCTTGGCCTTTGATAGGGTATGATCATGTATCTTTGTTATTGCTACATATTTAAGTGTCTTGAATGTCTAATTTAGTGTGAGTTTGACATGGTGTCATCTTCTCACTAAAGTCGGGGAAAAATATAGTAATGAAAAAAGTATCATTTTTCCTTGATTTGGGAATAATTGTCATTGAATTAACCTAATTTTTGCCTAGGTTTAATGTTGTAATGTGTTGTAACACATTCACATTGATCTTGGGCCCCCCTTTTTAATAAAATAAACTTAATTTGTACCTTATTTAAGTGTTGTAACACACTTTCACTCATATCTAGGGTTCTCTTAATTAATTGTGGTTAATTAGAGTTAATTAGCCCCTTTAATTCAAATTTAAGCCTTATTTGTGACACCTCATGAAGATCTATCTTGACACCCATAGTTCAAATTACATAACATTTAATTGGGAAAAATCAAGGTCCTAGAAATTAGTGCTAGGACCCATTCACCCTAGGTGGTGAATGGGTCCTCCCTCTATAGGAGCCCCCTTTATTGAGACATATCTCACATGGGTTTTTAGTGTTCTTTCATTCCCCGAAGGCAAGGTCTTGGAAAACAGTTTCAAGACCCATTCACCCTAGGTGGTGAATGGGTCCTCCCTTAATGAGGACCCCCCTTTTGAATTTCTTTATGATTAATAATGTTTATCTCCAGATCTGGTGTTAGCTTGAATTGTTTGAATTTTGAGGTTAATCTCTTGATTTAGTATAAATAAGGGGTTAATTCACATTGTTTTCACCTAGAAATTTTATGAAGCATCCTAACAACTTTACAAGAGAATTATAGAGTACTTCAAGAGTAGTTTAAAGGATTTTCAAGTTAGATTATCAAGAGTTTATTGTAGCAATTCAAGATAATTTCATCATGTCAAGGGTTTTGTCCATTCATGCACATTGTTCAGCTAAGAAAGTGGATGAAGCATTGAGGATCTATTGCAAGCATTGTTCACATCTATTCAAGACCAAGATCTACATTTTTCAAGGCCACTACTTGTTAGATTGCAAATTTATCTTCCAAGACATCTTCCAAGGTATCAATATTGCATCATTTCATGTTCATGCTTCAATTACATTAATTCATCATTTGGTTTAATTACCTACAAGGGGTTTGAATTAGGAAAATTCCTATTCACTAACAAACAACAAATTTTTCTTCCCTTGAGTGTGTGTTTGCAAATTTATAGGTTGAAGTTCAAGTGGGGAAAAATTGGAATCAAAATTGTCAAAGTTGTCAAGTTGCAAATTTGACCTTCAAAGTTCAAGAACAAAGAATTGAGGCTACAAAATGAAGTATAGGTTTTCGAGAGATGACAACTAGGAATATGAGAGTGCAAACATCAAAGAAAATAACCCAGATCTCAGTTTCAGAAACCCTAACAGGGACCCATTCACCACTAAAGGTGAATGAGTCCTTTGTGCCCTAAAAATAAACTTCTTACAGCAAGGTACACACCTCTTTGAGCTCTAAAAACTCCCCTCGTAGTTGTTATAATAATTAGGGTCAATTTTTTATTGTTATTTATATCTCTTGGCCCTTAGAATTGAATAAATTATAATGATTTAGTGTCAGAAAAACTCTAGTGGTTTATCATTTGGATTCATTTCATCTTGATAAGCCCTAAATATTCCCCACCTAATCAGATTATAAATTTAAATTCTTTTGTCGAACTATCAACATAATTAATATAAGAAATATTGAAACACATATAAATATAAGTCTTTCGATCCATTTTATCATCTGGGCAATTAAAAAATGAATTGAACATCCTAAAAAGAAGTCAAGGAAATTTAAGAGTAGAATAAGCAATATTCTACAATACTAACATTTATAAGACCTTCAAACAACTATCAATCTCTCCTTGTATGAGATGTGCCAAATTACTTCAGTCCATCAAGGGATGCATATTTGAATGGTAAGTTGCAACATACTGATTTATTATTCTTGTTTATCCATTTTCCTTTACTCAACCTAGGGTAAGCACACTTTATCAATCATCATCATAATTGTTTGTGGAGGTGAAAAAACCAAAATCGGGTTTGACTTAGGTAAGCCCCTATATGACACACCCTTCCTCTCCTCTCTCTCTTGCAGGTTATAGGTCTGAAGTGGATTGAAGAACTCAAGATATTAAAACCTAGATCAAGCATGCACACACCTTATTTCATCAAGTTAGGGAAAGATCAATTATTTATTCACTTATAAATTTCTGAAGTTAATTCCAACAAAGAAAAACCTACAAAGTGTGATGATCCTATGTAGATCCTGAAAGTCAAAAAAACCTCATTTTCAAACTAGGGTGCCCTCACCCTTTTCTAACTAGTTTGACTCCATATTTGAATGCTAGGTTCCTTATCCTTTACACTATTTTCTTCTACTAGATCTTTTAATGTATTTTAGTTCTTTATTTTTCTAAATTTGTGATAGTTTTCTACACTTGCATAGTTTTTCCTAGTTTACAATCATCAATCACACACATCACATAATTCAATCCACCATCCTAAACAAAAAGGGGACCAAAATATTGATCAACCACTTTGGCTCTTCCTTTTGAACAATAGCCAAGTGCTTTCTTTTGATGATTTTTGTGTTCCCCAAATTTTAGTGGTGGAAAGTGTGATTTAGGTTAGTTATTAGCCCTAGATACATTTTCACAAATTTTCACCTTTTATTTTAGGCTTGCTAGGCTATGTTAAGTGTGTAGATAACTAAGGTACCTACTTATATAGTTTATTAGCTTTTGTTGTAATAAATGGCATCATTTTATATTACATACCTAGGTAAATAAATTTGATAAAGCAATAGAGATATATGATTTTTATATTTCCTAATAATGGTTGTGATAGTGTGTAGCTGGCATAGTTATATTTACTAACACCTAGTAACTTTGGCTGTTAAGTCAAAATACTTCTATATTATTTTATGTAACCTCTTTGAATTACCCATAGTCATAATCAATAGATATGATTGGTTTTACATATTTGCATAATTGTAGTGTTTTTCTGATTGACTTTAAATACATGAAAGAATAGATTTTAGAAGAATCTTGTCTTGTGGAAGCTAAATGTTGAATGACTAGATTTACAAGTTGATGCATACCATGCATGACAAATTAGGATTACTAAAAGATGAGAGTATTATGGTGTTTATAACATAGTACATAATATATCATACTTTAGGAACATCTCCATATACATATTATTATAAATAGTTTTTTTTTTTTATTGATCAAAGTTGTAAATAGTTATATTTTTTATATAATTCGTATTTGGTAATAAATATTTTAATAGGAATAATCATCCTTCCTCATTTAATATTCTATTAAAATATTTTTTTTATTCAAGGGGTAAATGCTTTTGACCGGAGCTATGAACCGGATTACAACCAATCAACAATACCAACCCAATGGGGTTTGAACATTGGTGGCACAAACAACAATAACACCTTTAAACCATCACACCATGCCAATACCAGCAATATTCTATTAAAATATGAGGAAAAATAAATTTCAAAATTTATTTTTATAACTTTTTCATATGACTATTATCTTTTTTAACTTTCACCTCCTTTAATATTTAAACATTAATTTTTCTAAATTTTTATTTTGTAAAATACCTACAACTTCTATATAACATGTTAATAACTTTGTACAATATTAATTAATTAATGTATGTGGCAAGTTGAGTGTTAATCTCTTCAAATTAATTTTAAAAGGTACTAGATATAATTATATAGTTATGAGACATTCTCTCTTTTTTCAACATGCATTTAATATTCAACCAATCAAGTCACATCATGAATTATTATCTAAGTCTAAAAGTACATAGAAATTATGAGGCATTATCTCTTCTTTTATACATACATTTAATATTCTACCAATCAAGTCACATTCTAAATATTATTACATAAGTCTAAGAAATTATGATGCATTTATCTCTTCTTTTCTACATATATTTAATATTCAACCAATTAAATCACATCATGAATATTATTACCTAAGTCTAAAATTATATAGGGGAGAGGGACCAATTGTTGTCAGAGCTAACTTTTTTTTTTTTAATATATTGAGGAAAATGCATAATACAAATGAGAAATGCAATAAAAAACTTTGTTAGAGCTAACTTTGTAAGCATGTATTGGTTGCATGGAATATTGTTGGACCTTTGTTGTTTTCAATAAATATGAATGAACCTCTTATTTATTTACAACTAAGGTTTAAAAGTGTGAATCTTCACACAACTTGCCACATTAGCACGTGTAGTAAGAAGTGTCTAAAAATTGACTTTTAAAAAGTTTGAGTGAAACTTAATCATGGTATCCCTAATAGTTGAACAAAAAAATATTATATGTTGTTAGTACAATACCATATTTTTATTTAAAATGTAACTTATATGCAACCTAAATAATATCAATACCTTTTGGTAACCATAAATATTTGTTATCTTTAACTTTTTTTTGATCGATAATATAAAAAAAAATAGCTAGGATTGAGCCAACATGGAGACCACAATCAGGGGACCTCCACTCTAACATGAATGCAAGTGATCAGTTCAATCCCACGAGCATGATAGCCTAGTAGGGGCATAGAGCCCACAAACACAATGACCTAGTAGGGGATTGAACACCCAGGTTTGAATGAATGTCTCATGACATGAATTCCATTAGTAGCGTCAACATTGTGGTTCAAAACTACAAACACATTGGATTAGCTAGGCATAGTGCCTATAATCATAATGGCTTAGTAGAGGTTTGAACCCTAGTGGCCACAACAACACCACCACTTTATCATCACATTATGGGATGAACCACTATTATTTCTAACTTTTATATCTAATACAAATGGAGCAATAGTTGACAAAAAAAATGTTGTCATAAAAATGGTAAACACCTGAAATTGTGCACATCTAATCAACATACCCCTAATTTGACCAATTTACTATCCTCTATATTAATTAAATAATCTATTTCTTCTATTATCCCTAAATTTTAGACTAAAGTAAATAATTACCTTTAATTATTTACCCTCGTCCATTATGCTTTTTCTCAATAAATTAAATAAATAATCTATTTATTTAATTTATCATCTCACATTTCCCATCCTCCAACCTCTTTTCATTAAATCCTAATTCAATCCTAGTCTCCCCTAAATGGTTGCACACACTTAATCCATGATTAAGTGGGTCAACCCTCACCATCACATCATGCACATGGACCTTTCTACATGTGGTACCATGTCACATGGGCTTTGTCCCCTCCAAGGTACCATCTTTTTTACATTTAACACCTCATGGTGGCATTTGGAACCACCCCATGAGGTGAGATGTCTCAACGATCTTGCACCATTGATCCCCATGACCTAATTCTAGTTCTTAATCCATTTTCCTCCAAACCTATATATCTCACTTAACCACTTTATCACAAAATCTCACTCATTTTCACTTTGAGCGACATTATGTTGTCAAAACTCTATGAGCGCACATCCAATCAACAATCTTGGACAAATCTACTCAATGAGATGTTTGACATAGTTTATTTTTGTCTGATTCTATGTTAATTTGAGTTTTCTTTGTAACAACACATTATTATTTAAAACATAACTTATATTCAACTTTCAGTGATCATAAAACTTTTTAAGAATCCTTCACAATTCATGAGAAAATACAAGGTATTTATTGTGGTTAGTGACAACAAAATATTAATTTGAAATACTCAAATGCATATATATATATATTGTTATCTCAAGTAGTTGTATGCATAAAAATAGTATTTTTTCACTTTGACAACAATACCTTGTTTAAATGATCATTTTATTTTATAAATGACACACTTATCATAGATAGTTATTATATTTTATATGAAACAAAAAATAGTTATTCACTTGTATATGAATGTGTTCAAGTATAGGTCCATCTTTACATACATTTAATTTTTCTATTTACTTATAGACTAATTATTGACAATATATGATATACATATATTACAAGACTAGATATTATATACCCACAATTGAACCCCATCCAGTGACCACTCACCCATATAAGACACGAATTCATTTCCACTACAAATTTAAAAAGGCTGGATTGACACTAGTTTAAAAAGTAATACCTAATTTGTTTCTTTTTAATTAATGTTTGGTCCTCTCTGAATGCTGCAAAGATGCTACAGTTGACCTGGAAATTATGGAAGCTGTCACGACCTGCAGCAGTGCTTTTGTCAGCTCAAGAAGTTGATTAGGACGTTTCAACAGCCGGCATCCTACGCTTTGTTGATTTTTTATGGCTGCCTTTATATTCATTATTTCCGTGCCTTCTGCTTATAAATGTCTGATGTCTATTGTTATGTTTGATGTTCTTATTTCTGTACGAAAAAGAAATCTTTTACCAAATTTATTTGTAATCCTCATCATACTTTTAAAAAGGTTATTGAACTACAACCCCCTCGATAACAAACATATATTTTTTAATTTCATAATTAAATTTATTTAAATATCAATCAAATCAAACTAGATCAACTGCATTTAAATAATCGACAAACCTAAGATCTCATGCTAAACAACCCTTGCTAAAGTTTATAGAACTCTCCAAAATATACCAAATAATTTTATGTTTTTTCACCAAATAATTGATATAAGTTAGTGTGTTGGAGTCATTTTAAACGCCTTCAAATGTCCAAACAATTTGGCCCGAGAAAGTGACTACCAGAGTTTATCCTGCACAGAACAATGCGATACAATGCTTGATATTTTATACCACAGTGGAGATTTGATCTCGAGTAGAGTTCCCTCTAGGTAAGATTTTTAAAAGAAGAAACAAGGACAAGCCATTGTCAATGAAACAGGGAGCGAACCTTCGAGAGTAGGTTCCCGAGTATTTATTTGCTAATGATCTCAGAACGGCCGTGTCTGTTACGGAAATCAAAGTAGGCGGTACTATGGAACAATTAATAGAGTCTCTGGGTGGCAGAGTAGAATTGGAAAACGAAGAAGAGGGTAGCAGCATTCATTAAATGCAGTACCTGATGAATTACCTATCGACCACAAATTCGTCACCTCTGGCGCTTCTTCTTGGTGAGGCATTGAAGTGTCATTAATGAGAGCGGGTGAAGCGACTCTCTATTTATACGCCTCTTCTCGCCTGCTATTAATCAACATTCCAAGCCAAGCAATTCAATTACTAAGTTACAAAGAGTGTAGTACAGTAGAGCTCGTGTGAGTATAGCAATGGCAATGAAGGGGAAGCTGGCAGTTGCAGCAGTGGCGTTGGTGATAATGGCGCTGGCAATTGAGAGAGGGGAGGCGGCGGTAAGTTGTCAGACAGTGACACAGAAGTTGGCAGGGTGCGTGGGATACCTGCAATCCGGAGCGGGAAAACCACCGGCAAACTGCTGCGCGGGAGTGAAGACGTTGGCTTCAGCGATAACAACAACAGCGGATAGGAGATCAGCGTGTGGATGTTTGAAGCAGGCTTCCTCCTCCGTGCCCAACGTCAAGCCTAACGCTGTCTCCTCTCTGCCTGGCTCCTGTGGCGTCTCTCTGCCCTTCAAAATCTCCCTCAACACTAACTGCAACACGTACTTCACTTTTTAATTGCTATGTCTATTATTTTCGTTTCTGAAGTAATTTTCGTGCAACAGAACACTCGCTTACTTTGAAGTTTTTCTCGATTGTTGTGTGCAGGATAAACTGAATTTGACGGCTACCAGTCAGCTCTGCCTGCAGATATGTAGAGAGTAGTATTATCTAAATAAACCACCGCTCTTGGGGCGGTTGCTCTCTCTCCGTAGTCCACTCTATATGTATACGTAGAGTTCTGTTTTTAGCAGCTTATTAATAGATCTGTATTATGTTGTGTACTCGTGGTGAATTGAGTTTTTATCTTATTTTAACTCTTGTGTTTGGAGTAAAAAAAATACAATTTTTTCAGTACGGTTCTTTTATTTTAATGATGAATCATTAAGTGCGATATGAAAAATTGATAAAAATAAAACATAATACAGAAAAACATATTATCTTCAAAATGGACTGCAGAAATCTAATATTGTTGAATACAATAATTCACAATTTAAATCCATAAAAGTATATTGATGATGGATCATGGACTGTGATCTGAAAACTTGATGCAAACAATTCTTTTTTCATACAGATCTTTTTAATTGTAATGATGGATCACTAAGCCTGATATGAAAAATTGATACAAACAAAACATATGTAATTTAATACAGAATCATACTATCCTCAAAATAGACTGTAGAAATCTAATATTTTTTTAACACAAGAATTCACAATTTAAATCCATAGAAATATACAGATGATAGATCATGGACTGTGATCTGAAAACTTGATGCAAATAAAAAAAATATACAATTTAATACAGAAAATCATATAATCCTTGAAATAATAGACTGTAAAAATCTAATATCTTTGAATACAATAATTAACAACTTTTAACTGCACAGACGTATAAACCGTTCACCGTTTCAAGTACATTTAATTTAACCCATGTTATTGAATTGAAAATCTGAACGTTTGTACACAAAAAGTGAGTTGACTATTAATTATGTGTTTGATAAGATTATTTAATTTTATGGGTGTAAATATTTGAAGGATTATTGATGATTATATTAAAGTAAAAATAATAATTTTAAAAATGTATTATAATTGATTAATAGGAATGATTATGTTAAAAATAGAGTGACAATATTTTAATTTAATGGTTATATTATAATTTGAAAGATTGTTAATGATTATATATTAAATAAAAAAAGTAATTTTAAATGAACTATAATTGAATATTATGATTAATTATTATTATTGATATTCAACATGGGTTCAATTCGTATCAATTACAAGAATTTTAATTTCTCAATTATCTAGTTTTCTATTAAATATTCGTTTGAACATAATGAATATTATGTAAAATGTTAAATAAAGAGAATGCTTTGATTTTGAGAATTATGAGAAAGAAAGGTTTGTTTATTTTTTATTGTTTTGTACACATTATTTAGAGGTATCAACTTTTAGTGAATGCAATGAATGTTAAGTATTGATTTATTATCACATCTACTAATATACAATTATAACAAATTGTGTATAGATATCATATTGATAAATTATATGATAGTCGGGACCATAAATATAACATTAATAAATTAACATAGTTTATTATATCTAACTACAACTACATGTATATAATTAAAAGACCAATTTCAATTAAGTATCAAGTGACCACACAATTTAAATAACAATGTTGATTCATAACAATCAATCACATCTAAAATAAACATGTACGTGATACTTTCCTCAAGGGTCAACTTAGAGATGAGGGATTTAAATAACAATGTTGATTCATAATAATCAATTAAATCCAAAATAAACATGTATGGGATACTTTCCTAAAGGGACAACTTAGAGATAGGGGATTTAAATAACAATTTTGATTCATAACAATCAATCACATCCAAAATAACAATGCATGGGATACTTTCCTAAAGGGTCTACTTAGAGATAAGGGAATTGAATAACAATGTTGATTCATAACCATCAATCACATCCACAATAAACATGTATGGGATATACTTTCCTTAAGGGAAAACTAAAAGATGGACTACACCAACAATATATCTTAAGAATATCTTATATTTAATATCTCTGAGTATTGCACAAATAGAATGGTCTATCAATGAGTTGAGAGGCTTGGCTTAAGAGATTATAGTGAAGGTAAAACATGCCCTCTCTCCATCATTAACATCTATTATGGCCCTTTCTAATTAACTCTTACAACTTGTATATGATTAATGTGTATGTTACTTTGACATATGTATTTTCATATGATTTTGATATAACTATAAAATTATATGATCACACACAATGACATTTCACATTCAAGTATCTTGACAATAAACTATATTCGTTATAGTATGAAGTGCACTATTAACTAATCCCTCAACACCCACAAATTATACACTAATATTGTGCATGGTGTAATGCCCAAAAAATAAACATCCAAAAACTTAGCGAAATAACCATACTTTCTTGTAAGTCTTCATGCATTGCTAACTATGACAAGAATACACATGCAACAATGTCATATGTGACATCACCTGAAGTCAACATACCTAGAGATTAGGCATTGATGAAAATAAAGAATACAAAGAGGAAATTGATTTTGAGGAGCAAATTGTTTATTTCATTGTTAAAGCTATGAGATTAGTGAGTTCATCTAGGTTGAGCCATGGTAGTAGAGGTTTATTGCACCCTTAAGTGAAGTGGATTAGAAAAAAAAGAAACCATTTTTTAATAGCTAAGAGATTCATTTTCTTAATTTAAAATATCACTAATAAAATTGATGTGATATTTTTCCTTTGAATGATTCTATCATAATTTATTCCACATTACTTAACCTATGTGTTATGCCAATTATACGTAGGTATTAAGTGAATTCCAAGGTACTCCTAACCATTTACACTTAATATAAGTGAACACATGGTTATAAGTTAATATTGTTAAGTGGACATACATGATAAAATATTAAGTTCAATATTATCCTCTCTAGTACTATAGATTTAAATAGGAATGTAATTCAATTTCAATATAAAGATATTAAATTTGAAGTATTAATATTATAGAAACAAATATATTTCAAGGTAATTCAACATTATTAATATAGAGATTTGTGAGTAAAGAGATTGATATCATCCTATAAAGTTTGTTACCTTTTCTTTAGGTCCTTGTTCAAATTAACTAATTCGGTTAATGTCACTTGAGGGTCACCTATGTTTGCTTGAAAATGTTGGATAAATGCACTAACAAGTTGTGTGAAAGAAGTGATTGAGTTATTTGGCAATGAAAAAAACCATTCCAAGGCCATGTATTTCAATGTTATAGGAGAGATCTTTGCCAAGATTACATCTGGGTAAACCCACAAAAGTGGTTTACAATTTGAATGAGGAAGGAAAACTTGTAAAAAATGACCCCATGCCAAAAAAATTCATTCTAGGGGTTTGAATGAACTCATTGGTTCAAACGAACCAAAAAAGGGTTCGCTCAAACCAAGGTTCAAGTGAACCAATTTAATGCATGCATGAACAAAAAATAAATGAAAACCCCTTTTGGGAAGGGGGTTCGAATGAACCTTGGTTCTAGTGAACCCCCCTTTTCCCTGATTTTTGACCATGTTCACAAAAAAAACCTAAATTTTTACACTTCGAAGCTTGGGTTGAGGATGGAAATGGAGGAATCTTCACAAACCCAAATGCAATCAAGTAGTCCTTAGAACAAGCTATCCAATGAATATAGTTTTAATATGTTTTGATTTTATTATGTATTTGTTTTTTTAGTTTTATTAAACATAGGTTTTTCATCGAAAATGAAGGTCTTTGTTCTACACATGTGGAAGAATAGCAGAATATAATTTTTTTTTTGAAAAATATGAGTGCACCAGATATTGAATTCCTTGATCCAACAAAAAAAAAATTGAATTTCGATATATACAAAAATGTTACGCATTATACGGTTGTGATGTCTAAATTGTAATTGGTTTGACTTCAAAACTTGATTAAAGAAAAAATATTCAAAAAACTATCTAACCAAGTGGAAGCACTAGATATCAGAGTTACAAATCTAAATTTGAAAGAATTAAAATTTTATCCTTCATGGAAAAAAAGTTATGCGTTATACATTGTGCATCAATTTTTTAAAATGTTGTTTTATGAAAAAAACCAGTTTTCATGGGAGATGGAAAAAGAAGTTCAATCTAATTCAAAAAATTAAAAAATATATATTTTTAGAATCTACAGACAAAATGTGACGAGACTCTAGTTTGTGTCATCTTTAAATTCCTCATGGTTTAGCTGCTATAGGTGCTCGAATGTGAAGATTTAGTTAAAAATAATAATTTCAGTGTCTAGCTTGGCCAAAAATTGTAAACCACTATTGTGGGATCACCCATCTTCAAAGATGACATCACTACATAACACAATAAAAGCTAACACATGGTTTTTAGGATCCCCCTTACCATTATATTTTTAAAATCGAGGTATCTCAATACTTGGAGGTATGAGTGCTTTGAGAATGGAAAATGAAAAAGGATTTTGTGTGAGGTATTGTGGAGGTTTACCATTTTGATTTTGATTCAATGTTAAGTTTTTGTTGTTGAAGTGATGTCACATTTTGCGAAAGTTGGTTTATTACTAGATCATTGGGTGACATGTTTTGAGAGTTTGTTGAGTATGGTGAACAAGAGTGAGTGACCAATGGGTTACTATATGGCATGTTTATGAAAGGCGATGAACATGGTGGTGTTATGGGTGAGGTGACAAAAATATAAGGATTCACACTAGGAAGCCTTAAGCTTGGATTTAGACCATTGATGTATTGTATGGTTGATGCTATAGTTGGAGGTGTGAATGTGGGAATAGGAGGCATGGTTATGGGAGGGGAAACTTGTTTTCCTCCTTAGTTTTGAGCATTTGTGAATGCTTGAGCACAACTAGTTGTTGTACAGATCTACTATGTGAGCTAGATTGTGCACAAAACTTCTATTCCTTGCAAATCATTTCTCAACTTCCTAAGGTTATACACAACAGGCATTGTTTCACCTACTAAAGATTCAATACTTAAATAATCTTGAAGACCTTCTAAATATTTGTCCAATTGTTTTAGCTTCTCCTCACAAACATGGGAAATAGTGGCTTCTAAGCTCACATAAATGTTGGATTGTGAGGAAGTCACAAGTAATGTGTGGTGAGGAATGGAATCCATGGATTAGGTTGAAGCCATACCTTGTGTGAAAGAGTTTTAAGACTCAAGCTGCATGATGGATGTAGTTATAGCACAAGATTCCATAAGTTTGAAACTATGTCTCATAGGGGTATTAGTAGTAGGACACTAGTTTGTGAAGCTCATATGAGTTTCCAAACACTTACATAAACCTACTATGTAAGGAAAGGTACATGAAAATCACACGAAACTATATAGAGTGCAAAATCAGAAAGCAAAACCACACAAAAACATAGAAAGAGGTCTACGATCTCAATTTGGATGAAATTTAGTAGGTCTAGGGTGTAGTGCACTCTAGACTGGCAAGATATTTTTATTGAATTCAAAATTTGGATGTGTTATGTAGTGTTTAAGTATCTTATTATGTGATTGTGCATGTCTTGCAGTGAATAAATTTCCAAAAATTAATAGAATTATGATTTTGCAATATATGAATGATAGCTATGCAAGCAATTTTCAAAATTCTCAACCAATGAATGTAAATGAAAATGCAATTTTTTTACTATAATGTACAAAAATTGAGAGATCATAACTTAACAAATATGAAAATTGAAATCATTTTAGGTTTTTACAACAATAACAACAATTTTTTCCTCTTTTCATCTTATGCAAATGTCTAAATGAATGCTTTGAATACTTTCAAATTTGATTTCAGATTTGATATGACCTAATGTAGATTTACTAGAGAAAGCATGAATTAAGTGTGTTTTACAATGACTGAAATTTATTGTAGATGTCTTTTGGATGCAAAATGCAATGAAAATTTTCACCTTTTTAATGCTTTCTATGAAAAGTAAGTATGCACTAATGATGAATGCAAACACCCTTTAAGATCTAATTTAGATTTGAAATTGATATTCTTCAAATTTTCGAGGGTTTGAAGTGTAAGAAACATTTGGGTTCACCAAAATGTTTGATTGGGAAAAGGGATGTTGGTCTAAATCACACTCTTCCCAATTTGGTTTCAAGGATTAGAAATGATCTCAAATCCACTTGAATACAAAACCTAATAGGAAGAGTCAGACTGGCAGATCAGGGTTCTAATCCTTATGGATAAAATGTGTTGATGTGATAAGTAATTTGGATTATTGTTAATTGACTGATTTTGAGTGATGTAATGAAATACCTATATAAGCTATGAAAATGTAGTAGTTTATTATGATTTTTGAAAAATTGAATGCAACAAGAGAAAAACATAATCTAGAATTGTAAAAGGTAGACATAGAGGAACTTGGGATTGAAAATTAGTTGGTCTAGGGTGCAATGTGCCTTGGACTGTCCTCCTTTACTAGATTCGAGAGTATAGGCATGAGGTCACTAGTCTAGAGCTTTTGTCCTTCCAGGTTCACAGTCAAAACTTCATTTGTTGATGATAAAATCTAGCTTCTATGGATTGACAACTTGTAGGGTTTAAGTGCATGAATGAAGAAAGAGCCTTAAATCTTCCTCCAATTCACTTTGGATCTGCAACTTACACACATGAAAAGAGGGGAAGGGTTGTGCCATATAGGGGCTTTCCTAAGTCAAACTTCGTGTTGTTATTCCTACCTCCATAATGATAAATTATGATATAAAATAAAAAATATCCTTGGTTGAATAAAGACTAATGACAAACAAGTAATGAATTAAAAATTTGTTGCAACACACCACTTAGATATGATCTCCTTGATGGACTGAAGTCACACTCATCACCTTCAAGGATCCAGTGTTGCTTGACTTAAATTAATTTGAATTCCTACAAGTGTTAGTGCTCACAAAAAATGCATTTGAAACATGAACAAAACTTACATAACACATGACATGATGATTGAATAATGAAATGTTGCAATAATCTTGATGATTCTACTCTTGACTTCTCTTCAATACTTTTTTGAAGTATAATAATTGCTAGTGAATTTTTTTCTCTTTTAAACTTATAAAAATATTATGTATTTATATTCAATTCTTCTAATTCCTCCCCCAAAAAACAAAAATATCGATAACCGATGATTGAAATTGGAAATTTAAATAATAAATTACTGACAATGACATTCAAATTTGGGGTAAAAAATGCTAGTCTAGGGCATAGGGTGTCCTAGACTAGATTTATGCTTTTTAGGGATCAAAAGTGTCAGGGGAAAAATATTAAGTGCATAGTTTGATTTTCCAAGAGTGCTTATAAAATGGTCAATTAATGCATAATTATACATCTAAGCACATAAGGGGAGCTAAACCTAATGCGAAATTGCAAGGGTGACAATTTTTGATGCTACAATTTTGTTGTTGTTGTTCTCTCTTTCCATGCATAACTCTTTTGGATTGCTATTCTTTTTACTATAATAAACTTTATTCAATATAAAAAATCTAGTAAATAATTTCAATCTACAATTGCTATACCATGGTGTTATTAAGGAACATTTGATTACATATTTCTTATTGTATTTTTAACCAATATTTCTTTCTAATTTATTAAACAAGTTTTCACAAAAAAAATCATATATATTAAAATTGTAAATAATTAAATTAAATTTTCATATAAATCAGATAAATCATATTTGATAATTCATTTTATAATAAAAATCATCCTTTCTCATTTAATACTCTATTAAAATAAAACCAAAATAAATTTCAAAATCCATTTCCATAACTTTTTCATATATATTGCTACTATCTTTTTTAACTTTCACCTCTTCTAATGTTTGAACATTAAATTTTCTAAACTTTTAAGATATGCTTTATAAAATAATCATTAAAATACTTAGAACTTCAATATAACATATTAACAACTTTATACAAAATTTATTAATTAATGTTATGTGACAAGTTGAAAGTTAATCTCCTCAACTTAAAATTAAAAAAAAAACATTAATAAATATAGTTATGAAGCATCATCTCTTCTTTTCTACATGCAATTGATATTCAATTAATTAGTCACATCATGGATATCATTAATAGAGTCAAAGTATATATACAATAATACGACAAGAATTCATTTCCAATCAAAGGTTGGATTGACCAATTCAAATAATAAAAGTTTATAAAAAAAAAAAATAATAATAATAAAAATATGACTTACCTTTTTTCTTCCCCTACAATTTTGAAAAATATGTATTTTATCAAAATTAACTAGGACAAAATCTAATCCTCAACATATTTGCAAGAATGGTTAAATTGAATTGCAACCCCTTCAATAACAAACATATTTAATTAGATTTTATAACTAATTTTATCTAAATATTTAATTAGATTTTATAATTATTTTTTTATAAATATCATAAAATTATTATTAAATATTATGTAAAATAATAGTTCAAATGAAATTAGTTATTGAGATGGGTAATAATAAGTGGGCTTGATCTTGAGGGAATTCCATGATAAAACGTGTTTGGGTCGAAGTAGTATTAGAATGGATGACCTCTTGAAAAAAATTAATGCTTCACCCTTGTGAGCACCATCATTCATTTTTCATAAAATATGAGTGAATAAATTTGTCTCAAAAGCTACATCATTGAATCATGATATTAATGAATTGAAAAGCTATATTTAATTAATTAATAAACTCAGACCTTATGGTAAACAACCCTTTCAAGAATTATTACAACTCCAAAATAGATTAAATAATTTTTTTGGGGGTATTGAAACAAATGCTAAAACATAAATAATTGCTATAAGAAAGGTTGTTACATTCATTTTAAACACCTTCAAATGTACCATCCATGTTCTAATCCGAAGAATTTGGTCTGAAAGAGTAAAGTTCCGTTTGGGAAAGATATTCATCAATGATATCAAATTTCGACAATCTATGTTGAATATTGCTGAGTTGGTTTCTGGATTTGATTGTGTGGTATTTTTTGCATCAAAGATAGGTTTTTACATTCATTTTAAATATCTTCAAATGCACCATCCATGTTCTAATTCAAAAAATTTGATCCGAAAGAGTAAAATTCTGTTTGGAAAAGATATTCATCAATGATATCAAATTTCAACAATCTATGTTGAATATTGCTGAGTTGGTTTCTGAATTTGAATAAAAAATATCACACAATCAAATCTGGAAACCAACTCACCAGAGATATTCATGTAAGAAGAAAAATTTGAGGCTCAAGTCATTGTCAACGAAACAGGGAAGATGTGTAGGATCAATAGTATTTAATTTTCAAAAGATCTCATAACTGCCAGGTACTGTTACGGATATCAAAACAAGAAGTACGATAGAATAATTAATGGATGTCTCTGGGTGGCAGAGTAGAATTGGAAAACGAAGAAGAGGGTAGATGTGTTCATTGAATGTAGTAGTTAATGGACTATCAACCACAATTCATCACCTCTGACGCTTCGATTTGGTGAGGCATTGAAGTCTCATTAAAGAGAGCAGGTGAAGCGAGTGACTATTTATACGCCTCTTCTCGCCTTCTACTCATCCACATTCCAAGCCAAGCAATTCAATTGCTAAATTACATCCATCAAGAGTATAGTACAGTAGAGCTCGTGTGAGTAAAGCAATGGCAATGAAGGGGAAGCTGGCAGTTGCAGAAGTAGCGTTGCTGGTAATGGTGCTGGCGATAGAGAGAGGGGAGGCGGCGGTAAGTTGTCAGACGGTGACGCAGAAGTTGGCAGGGTGCGTGGGATACCTGCAATCCGGAGCGGGGAAACCACCGGTAAACTGCTGCGCGGGAGTGAAGACGTTGGCTTCAGCGATAACAACAACAGCAGATAGGAGATCAGCGTGTGGATGTTTGAAGCAGGCTTCCTCCTCCGTGCCCAACGTCAAACCCAACGCCGTCTCCTCTCTGCCCGGCTCCTGTGGCGTCTCTCTGCCCTTCAAAGTCTCCCTCAACACTAACTGCAACACGTACTTCACTTTTTAATTGCTATGTCTATTCTTTTCGTTTCTGAAGTAATTTTCGTGCAACGGAACACTCGCTTACTTTGAAGTTTTTCTCCATTGTTGTGTGCAGGATAAACTGAATTTGACGGCTACCAGTCAGCTCTACCTGCAGATATGTAGAGAGCAGTATTATCTAAATAAGCCACCGCTCTTGTGGCGGTTGCTCTTTCTCCGTAGTCCACTCTATATGTATATGTAGAGTTCTGTTTTTAGCAGCTTATTAATAGATCTGTATTATGTTGAGTACTTGTGGTGAATTGAATTTTTGTCTTATTTTAACTCCTGTGTTTGGACTCAGAAAATACAATTTTTTTCATAGAGTTCTTTTTTATTCTAATGATGGATCATTAAGTGTTATATAAAAAATTGATACAAACAAAACATATGTAATTTAATAAAAAAAACATGCTACCCTCAAAATGGACTGTAGAAATCTAATATTTTTGAATACAAAAATTCACAATTTAAATCTATAGAAGTGTACTGATGATGGATCATGGACTGTGATCTGAAAACTTGATGCAAACAAAAAATACATAATTTAATACATAAAAACATACTATCCTTGAAATAATAGACTGTAGAAATCTAATTTCTTTGAATACAGTAATTAACAACTTTTAACTATAGAGACCTATAAGCTGTTCACCATTTCAAATAATCTTAATTATTCAATTAATAGGAGAATAAAGTGAATTTAACTCAATAATTTGTCATTATTTAATTAAATAGAGGAATTAGATAATAATTATATCTTAATAAAATATATCAAGATGTGTGAAATGCTTAAGACATTTCAGCTGTCTACACGAATGTAAGCGGCTTGAATAGTGGCCCTAAACAAAATGTTGTTTAAGATTTGGTTAGAGTTCATTCATTGAATATTATCTTTATACATGAGACAAAGCTATCAATGGAAAGCATGTAGAGCATGCCTTATAAATTATGGTGGAGAATCCATTGTTAGTGTATTGGTGTTTAGGGAAATACAAGGGGTGTAGCTTGTTTGTGAAACCTGTTGAAGATTACTCCGCTTTGGTGGATCTTTAGTAGATTTTCAATCTGTATGGTTTCTTCTAGTTTGGAGTTCGAAGAGATTGTGATGCTTTTCAATGTCAATAATCCGACTAATTTTCTTGGAAAATATTGACTCTCATCCCTTATTTGGTATGTTCAATCATTAGTGTTCCCTTATACCCTTGAATCTTGGCTAGGAATTTTAATGCTATTATTGGTTTGGAGGAAAAGAGGGCAAGTGGAAAAGATGGAGATTTCTTTCATTCTTCTTAAAGATAATATTGTATTCTTAAATTTGGTGGACATTAATCCTGGTAATGGGTTGTATACTTGGAGTAATAGGAGATGTGGAGATGATTCTATCTCAGATATACTATATAGGTTTTTGGAGTTAAGATTTTGGTTTGGAAACTTGGTCAACTAGCTTTGAGATTTTTGAGTGGAGGGGTTTTGATGACTAGCCTGTCAAACTCTTAGCTTCTTTGGTGGGGGTCATAAAGAATCCATCTTTTAAGTTTTAATGTATGTGGTTGTGTGACACTTAGTTGTAAGATATTATGATATATTAGAGTCAAGGTAGACTATCATTTGGTATAATGATGTATTCCTTTGTCAAAATATTAAAATTTGTGAAGCAACAACTCAATAAGTGGAATAGGCAGTGTTTTGGTAATATCTTTCTAGCCATGTTGGTCACTCAATCGCATTTGGATGCTATCACCCAATAGATTAAGGACTATGAGCTTACAAAGTAATCCATTAAGGAAGATCTTTTTTTCCTTGAATGAGCTTGAGGAATGAGAATTGCACGAGGAGATCTATTGGAAATAGAAGGCTCAAACTAAGTGGTTTCAAGAGGGTGATAGGAATACGACTTTATTTTTTAATTTTGTCAAGGCGAGGAGACATGAGAATATGATTTCTTCTATTGTGTCGTCCCTCAAAGTCCAACTAACTTCCTTGAGAGATATCTCTAGGGATGCTTCTCAATATTATTTTACTTTGTTCACGAAGGACTCACCCCTAGCAATTGATGAAGAAAATCATATTTTGGCTTGTATTCCATCTTTAGTGTCTATGAAAATGAATGAAAGGATTATAAGCCTCATTTATTTAGATGAATTGGAGGGAATTTTGTTCCAGATGGAGAAGGTGAAAGCCACTAGTCTTGATGGATTCCAAGTAGAAGTATTTTAGGAATTCAAGGAAATTATAAAACTTGACTTAAGAATCTCAAAAGAACAAACAATTGTTTAGAGCTATGAATTCTAAGTTTCATGCCCTTATACCTAAGAGTGAAGGGGATAATTTGCTAAAATGTTTTAGACCCATAGCTCTTTGTAATGTGGTTTATAAGATTCTCTTTAAGATGATTATAGAGAGGCTTAAACCATTGATTAATAGGCTCATTTCTAAAAAGAAAAAAGGTTTTGTGGTAGGTAGACAAATTTTGGGTGGAGTGGTCATTGCTACTATGGTCATTCATTCCATGGTGACTTCAAGGGAGAAAGCTATGTCTATCAAACTGGACATGTCACAAGAATATGATCATGTCAAATGGTCATTCCTTCAAAATATTCTCTTAGCTTTTAGATTTGGTGTTGATTAGGTTAACTAGGTGATGAGTTGTGATACATCTACCTCTTTTTCCATGCTTGTTAATGGTGAGCCTTCAACCTTGTTTGGTGCCTCTAGAGGTCTCCAATAGGGAGTCCCTTTGTCAACTTATATGTATATTATTGGCTAAGGACCTAGAATCTCATGAAAGTCAAGGTTATATTCAAGGTTGGTGTTGGGACAATGACCTACCATTTCAGTCTCATTTGCAATTTGTAGATGGCATCATGTTCATGGGATTTTCCAAAGATAAGTTTCAAAATTTAGGTAGACATTAGATATCTATCTTCCAACCTTGACTCAACAAATCAATGAAGGTAAATCCTCTATTTTTTCTTTAAAAATTATCTTATTATTCAACATCAAATTGCTTTGCTTCTTAGATTTTAGATTGGAGCTCTTCCTTTGGTGTACCTTGGCATTACCCTCTTTGTTGGATGCTTACCTAGGGGGACTTGGAAAAATTTGTTTGATAAGTTTCACGCAAAGGCTAGCCATTGGACCCATAAGTGGACCTCCTTTGTTGGGAGAGTATTACTATTGAAGTTTGTGGTCCAAGTTCTTCATATTTACAAGTGCTTGGTCCAAGTTTCTTCTATGAGTTACATTAAGGATTTGGATGCTCTTGCAAGAAAATTATTATGGGTTAGAAATTTTGCTTCATCAAAGTGGAGTTTTGTCAAGTGGGAGACTATTTGTAGATTGAAGCAGGAGGGTGGTCTTGGGATGAAATGGGCTAGCCTCATGAGTCAAGCCTTGGCTACTAAAATTTATTGAAAATGGTGGAATAATCAAGACCTAGCTTGAATAATATTCTTGCTTCCAAGTATTTGAGGAGGGTGGTGAGGGAAAATGTTCTTAGAGTAAGTTTGTCGAGTAATGGATCTATGATTTGGGACACTCTAAAGAAGGGTTTGTTTTGGATTTGTAATAGGGGCTCTAAAGATCTTTTCTAGTATGATTCTTCAGATGGTTTTCCCCCAACCATATCCATGTACCATCATTTATAAGTTCTTTATCATTGTTTCATGGAGGCTAGGGGGTCTCGAGTTGAGGACTTTAAATCTACCCAAAGCTTGGGGCAAGTGGAGGTGTTTAGATGGAAGGATCCTTCAAAGTGGTTGGTTGGAAGGTCAATTGAAGATCGAGAAGAGTTAAGAGGGATTTTAGCAGGTAGAGATCATAGTTCTCTAAGGGGGAGATATACCCTAGCTTGGAGTCTAGACCCTAGGGGGTGTATTCAATGGCCCCTAGATATCAGGAGTTGAACCTTTAGAAATATGGGGGGTGAAAGTGACATGGTGGAAGAATGTGGAATAAATTTTCTTGGACCAAATGAAAATTCTTCTTATGGCTTGTTTCTTAGAATAGGTTCCTCACCTAGGATAACCTACAAAAGATAGGATTTCAAGGGCCATCTACTTGTGGCCTTTGTGGCAAAAGTTAGGAATGCTCTTCTCATGTATTTTTTAAGTGTTCCTTATCAAGAGACATTTGACACTTATGGTGGGGTATTTGGAAGCAAACCTATATTCATGATTCTTCTTTAAATGAGTTTTGGAGGAGCTTGGGGATTCCTTTGACTAAGGCCTTCTTTCTTCAAGTGGTGAGGAGCATTAGACCCTTATTTATCCTTCAACAAATATGGTTGGAAAGGAATCGTATAATCTTTCAAGGAAGGAATTTGGTGGTCTAGAAACTTTGGTAGAGAATTATTGGCATGGTATAGCAGATGGTGATAGCTAAATGTGAGGTGTCTATCATATTGAAAATTTGTAAGGAAGAAGTAATGAAGAGGTTGGGATTATATGGTAATGATTTAGGGCCTTCATTGATGAGGAGTCATTGTTCCAGAAGGAAAATCTAGAGGGATGGCATATGGTCTCCACCGCTGTTTGGTGTTCTAAATGTTAATATGATGACTCATCTAGGGGAAACCATGGGAATTTTGGGATTAGTGGAGATGGGAGGGATAGTATTAGTATTGTTATTTTCCTTTTTTCCATAAATAAGGGATAAAACACTAACAATCTTATGGAAGGTATTGCTATCTATATAGAGCTCTTGAAAGGCTTGTGCACTTGGCTGGTGTAAGATCTTACTTATGAGTTTGATTCAAATTTTTTGATTAATATATTGAATGGGAAAAATTTGGATCGAGTCATTTTTTAGTTGGCTTTGATGGCTCAAAAGATTCTTTGTTTGAGTTCCTTTCTAAATTTTGTCTCCTTTTGTTCATACCTCACAGGAGTGGAACAATGTGGTTGATTTCTTGGCTAAATGGGCCTTTGAGATTATGGGGGATTGACAAGTGGAATATTGGAAGCATTTATCTCAAGATTATTCCCAAAGTTTGGATAGGTTGAGTATTGAGGATATGGTTGGTTGATGGGTCTAATGGTTGGGTTTTTTTGGGGTCTAGCTTTGTGTGGTGGTGTTTTTGAGGTTTTTTTGGTTGGGCCTTTTGTCCCTTGATTGGAAAGGTTTGTCTTAGTTTGGATTGTATGTTAAATTCTTGTTGATTTAATATAATTTTACCCCTTCTTTCAAAAAAATAAAAATTACCCATTTCCTTTATAAAAAATGTGAATGCAAGAGTTACCATTGTGTATGATCATAGCATTTTCTAGTTAATTTAATTGTAAGAGTTAATTAGAAAGGGACACAATAGATGTTAATGATGTATGGATGTCATGCTTAACTTTCATTAGTATCTACTAATTTGAGCCTCTCAATTCATTAATTTAGCATTCAATTTGCACAACAAGATAGTAAATATAAGGTGTGCTAAAAACAAGAAAAAGAAAAATATTGGTTGTAGTCTTTTTCTAGTGTTGATTATTTAGGAAAACATCCAATAAATTTTTGTTCTGGATGTGACTAGTTGTGACAAATCAACATTGCATTAAATTATATGATAGTCTTGACACTTAAATTGAAAATGCTCTCCAACTTTACACATTTAACTATAGTTAGATGTAATAATTATTTTAATTGATGATGTTATGTTTATACACCCAACTATCATATCATTCATTAATATGAAACTATACACAAGATATTACTAAAATGTGATAATAAATAAATAGTAAACATTCAAATACTACTATGTAATTTTGGGATAGATGGTGGCTATTTTTTGACCATTAAGACTTTTTGATCAACTTCTATTCTATGTATCTTGCATTATTTCAATATAAAAAAGAATGCACTCAATAAAAAATGATGCATGATCCACTAATATATACATAACATTAAAGAATAAACAATTATATTTTTTGATAAATTCAACAATGAATACATTATCTTTATTTGACATTTTATATAATTTTTTTTTTTTTGAAATAAATGTTTAATAAAAAACTATAAAATTAAAAAATTAAAATTCCTATGATTAACACTTGAATTTATATTGGTTGTCTTTAATGATAATTAATTATATTATTTAATAATAATATACTTAAAATTACTTATCTTCAATTAGTTAGTCATTTCTAATCTTTTAAATTATTATACTATTTTGACAATAATCATAATATTATTTCATTATAATATATTTGAAATTGTTTCTTTTTATTTTAATATAATTATCATAATCTTTTAAACTATTACACCCATCAAGTTAAATAATCTTACCCATACATAATTAATAGTCACCAACTATTTACATACATAATTATCAGAATTTCAAATAACACCCTTATTGGAAATTGAGTTATGTGTACTTGTTTAAGGGGTTAAATGAGATGCACTTGAAATGGTCGATTTTAATAGCTTATATGTTCCATGGAGTAAAAGTTGTTAATTATTGTATTTTCTAAGTCGCATAAGACGAACACAAGAGTTAAAATAAGATAAAATTCAATTAAACACAAGTACATAACATGGTACATATCTATTACAAAGATGGTATTAAAAGTAAAACTCTACATATAAATATAGAGAAACGAAGCACCCACCACAAGAGCAGTGGTTTATTTAGATAATACTACTTTCTACATATCTGATTATGAATTGTTGATGCCAAAAATTGGCAAGGTAACAACCCTTTGTGGGAAACTCAGTTTATGGGGGACCTATTGCGCTAAACTGAGTGACCAACAGATTTTTTAAAGAAGTTGGCTTTCTTCTGTAATTGGGGATTGGAAAGAGAAAAGGAAACAAATATAAAATGAAATTCTAATCTAAGGTGATGCACCAAAACTCAGATAATAGGCATGATAAATCATAGATCTAAGGGCTCGATCAACAGTTTGCAATGTCCTAGAAAAGTAATAAACCAAAGCTTAAAAATATAAACAATTCATTCATCAACATAAAATAAATTTGCATGCATATGTACTGACAAGAAGAGTCACATGACATGATCTAAGACAATAAACTTGCATTCAATTTATAGAAGTCATGCGAATGAATCATCCAACCATATCACAGTCTAAAGTTAAACAAATACATAAAAAAGAACAGAAAGGCCGAATGATTAGCATAGTCTGAGAGTGTTTTTGCAACAATTAAATAACAATAACAAAGGCCTGGTGTCTTTTTAAACTTTATATTCTTTCTGCAAAATCTTGGAACCCTTCCTCTGAAATAAAGAGAAGTATATATAGCCAAAATTCTCCCACTGCCTTGGTGAGCAGTAACAAAAATGATTTGAGAATCTTTGGAAATGATGCAGAATAAAGATTCCTCCCGACCATAGCAACAGAAAGACTCCGGCCAACGTATCTGGTCGCTCCAAGTCTAGGTGCATCCTCTACAAATGATGGCAGTGGTCCAACAGAGCCTTATGTAGACAAGTGTTGCGTTTTGAGGTAGGTGGTTAAAACACATGGAAAAATTCATAGCTTGTAGTTCACTTCATCCTCTATGTTGAAGTAGTGTGCACAGAAGAGACGCATGGTAGCATTTCGCTACCCGCGGTCATTATTTCATTCCTTCGCTGAAAGCTTGCACATAGCAGACACGTAGCAAAATGTGTAGTGCAGACGTCAATCATGGGGCCCACCAAATTTTTATGGGAATGGGAGCTACGTGGCACTCGAGCGGGGCTCGATGAGGAAGCAAAAAGGAAACGATCAAAATAGCTCGCAGTGATGACATGTGGGAGCATTTCGGGGAGCCGATGGAAGAGCAAAGAGGAAACACATTCAGAGTGCTGGGAGCTGACAAGTGGCAGAATTTGAGGTACCAACCAAAGAAAGGGGCTGAAAGCAATTGTTGAAGGCATAGGCCGACACTTAGCCAAAAATCAAAACCCGAAGGGAGCATGGTGAATTTTGAATTCACATGAACCATTGATTTAATCATTGATCCACACTCATCTCCTTAATTTCCTCTCATTCATCAAGATTAGCATTTTCAATCCTCACCATTGATTAGAATTCCTAAAATCTATACATACCAAGGCCTTTCAACATGGAATTCATTCACAATCTTCATAGCACCCTTACTCTCTTAAATTGTTGAGTCATTCTTAAGCAATTTGAGAGCATTTGAGAGTGTTTTTATGAATCAATCATCTTCAACCAAGCTTTTACAAATGGATTAGGAAAATTTGAGCACTCCACATCACTACAAGTTTTCATCAATCCACGATGGGATTGGACATTTGCTTGTAGTTTGATTTAATTATTTAGAATTAGATTTCATTAAGCTTTAATTGAATCATTTTGGAAATGTTAGATTAATTTTATTGAGCATGGCTTTATTTTATCATTATCTTGTTTGATTTTAGTTCAATTATGTTGTTATTTGATCATCTAAGCTAACCATACGATATTTTGGCATGCCAAGTGGGACCCACATCCCTTTCTAATCATTTTTTTGTGAATTTTGTTAGCCTTGTAGGCTACATGGATAGTGGACAACACTTTCATTAAAGATCGATGCTTATGCCTCTCAATTATAGATGCCTTTGTTTTTGCATTGCTTCTATTCTGATCTATCTTTTTCTGCTTGCAGGTACAACGTGGTACTTCTATCAAGTGATGGTTCTACAAAATCATGGTGCTTCTACAAGTCAATAGTGTCGCCCCTCCATCTTATTATAGTGATTTTGTTTTGATATTTCCTTCTTTGTTTGCAGGTATAGTGTGCCACATTTTTTAAAGGTCAACGCTTCTACAATCAACAGTGTAATGTGTTTGCATAATTTAGTGCGATGATTTTGGTAGGTAAAACAATGACTTAATTTTTTAAGATTTAATTTGATTTCAATTCTAATTTTTAGCTAACCCTAACAGTTTATTATTTTCCTATTTTTTGTGTCAAGACTAATAGTTTGCAGTACCTTGGCAATTGATGGGAGAACATGAAAATAAAACAAAAATTACTAATGTTGTTCGTTACAAATTTTTCTTAAAATCTGGGACCCACTTTTGAATTTAGTGATTTTAAAATGAATCCAACAACTATCACACTTTATTTTGGTGCTTAAAATACTTCCTTATTTCATTTTCAAGTGCTTGTAAAATGAATCCAACAACTATCACTTTACTTTGGTGCTTAAAATGAACCAACAATTTACACTTTTCAATTGGGATTAAAATTTACAAACAAATTTCATTTCCCTTGGTGCTTTAAAATTGAATCAAACATTTGAATCCTTGGTGCACTTAAAAAAAATTGTTTGGTGTGTTTGGTAGGTTAGTGTGTATTTGTTGTCTTTCCTTGCGCCTTAGTGTGATCTTGGAAATTAGAAATATCACTAACTTGCATATTTTTTGTACACCTTGAGGTCTAGTGTTGAGTATTCTCTCCTCTTGTGACTCCCAAGAATGATCTTGATGACCAAAAGCAACACTAGTTCCATTTATTTCTAAGTAGAAGAATTATTTGGGGGCCTCATCACCCCAAGTTCTAATCTCAAGCATGTTTTCTAGCGCACTATATAAAGGGAGGATAATGAAAGTTTTACCCCAAGGAGTAGCTAGCATCCTTCAAGCCAAGCCCCATGATCCTCAATCTGTTGAGACAGGTTGTTGATGAGTAGCGAGGAGGCCCCTCTCGACTTGGGCATGTCAAATGAGCTCTCTATTCCTGGAAAACCCCTACTATGAACTTGTAAAATCTATAATCCTATGATCCATTTGTAAACCTTCTTCTTAAAGTGGTGCAATGTACAAGGATTAATGCGTAAAGTTACTTGCTATGTACCAACCTTTTTTGAGGAAAAAACAATCCCTTGTAAGGAACTTTTCCTTTCAAGGTAAGAGGTGTCAAGGTGGTACATGACCTTGGCATACTCTAGTCATCCACTCATTGGAAGGTATTTTATCAGAAGGCCCACTTTAAGTTGATAATTCTCGATCTACCACTACAATTAGGATGTGTATCTACAACGTCTTTATTGTAAATCTACCTATGATACCATTTAGTGTGGTCTTATTATATAAGACACATGAAAAAATCTTCTAAATATCTAATTGAGTTAATCTTACATTTTTTTGTTTTCTATCACATAAAAAAAATCAAACTCCTAGGTCAACTTTCACATAAAAGTACCGTTGAATTCATAGAGAAAAACATTTGTTTAGACATTGTGACACCTTTATGCAAATCGATGTTTTTATTTGCATCTCGAAACCTTTGCACATCTCAAGGCCTTTGTTTAGGGTAAACAAAATTTTTTATTGTGATGCCTTTGTTTCAATAGTACATCAATTTTGTTAGACATCAACGCCTTTGTAGATACTTCAATGCTTTTATAGAAAATAGTGTGACGATTTTGAAAAATAGTACAATTCCTTTGACTGTCACTTAAAAGTGAACTTTAAAGAATTCCTAGAATTTCTATTTTGATCAGTAGGCACTAAATCACCTAATATTCATGCAAAACAGACCTGTATACAATTTTATCAATCATAATAGCAGTAAACAACCTTTTTTCACCATCACTTTGGGATTGTTAAAACACCTTCTAGGTTATCATTGGATCAACTCAACTCCACTAACCAAAAAACTAGAAAGCCATCAACTTCACTATAAAATCAATCCATCCATAGTAAACAACCTAGAAAGTGACATAGTTCACTCTTGGAAATAGATCTCTAGATCAAAATATCCTATTTTAGGTTTTTACTTGAAAAACCATCTTTCCTTCAAGTGCTCAGTCAAGAATTATTATCAAATTTTGTGAGTTAGCTTGCTTTGGAGTCATTTGTCTACTCCCAAAGCTTGTTAGTCTCATCATCACTCTCCTTAGCTTAGATTCATTTGTCTACTATACTTGTAAGGATCATCCCTAAAACACATCCAAAAATAAGAGATTTTATTTAAAGAAAAATTTGTCAAAAAATTCAAGGTTTCATTCCATCCACCCATCCAAACAACATTCATTATTTATCTAAAGAAGTTTAAGGTGTCTTTTCTAGCTCAATTTAAGGCAACTCAAAAATTCCAACAAAGAACATCTTCACACATTGTCAAAAATGTATATCCCCTAGGGTTATGACAAGTTGTATAGTCAGAACAAGATGTAAATACAAGGAAAATATGGAGTCAAATCCTAGTGGTTCAAATTCTCCTATGAACACAAGTATTAGTGATCAACCCTATGGAATGCCTCAAACAAATCCTAAAGGGGATGAAACTCCTTTGTCAACAAAAACACAACCTAATCTTGTTGAATTTGAAATAGTCCATACAATGGATGACACTAACAAACATATAGAATTCACTCCCAAACATATACTAGAAATACAAAAGGACCCATATCTTGTTAAAGCAATAGATGTGGTGATAAGTCTAGACCCAAACTTATACATGTTAAGACTTGCACAACAAGGTGCTAAATTTCCCACTAATTTCAATATCAATCAACTTAGGGACACAAACCTTTTAGGTTTTGAGATAAAAAATCATCCATCAAAAATTCAATCCTTGGTACATAGTATCCTTCAACAAATACCAAATCCTCCTTCAATGAATATACCAATTCAACCCATGGTCACTTTACAAAACACCAACATACCAAAAAACAACATCCCAAACACCAACATATCAAACAACAACATCCAAAACACCAACATATCAAATAAAAACATCCCAAACACCAACATATCAAGCACCAAAATACCAAGCACCAACATATCAAGCACTAACATCCCAACCACAAAAATCCCAAGCACCAACATCCCAAGCACCAACATCTCAAACACAAACATCCCAAACACAAACATACCAGCCATAAACATAACAAATACGAACATGTACCAAATCCAAACATGCTAAATTCAAATTTGGTAAACTATGGAAGCAATCTTTTTACCACACAACTCCAACAAATGTCATTCATCAACAAAACATCATCCTGCACAATACCATTCCACAATACACCTCACAAAATCCTCAACATCATCAATACATTTGTTCAAAGCAAATTCCATCCCCACAAAATCAAAACATTGTGTACCACCAACAACATCAAACTCAATGAAATAGAAAGAAAAATATGATGGGGAGAGATGCCCACCTTATTCTCCTTCGTTCATTCAATAATATCATAGGAATCCAAATTGGATTGACTATCAACGCAAAGGGTGAGTCAATTCTCAACAAGACCTAGGAGGGGGTTCTTTAAGCTTTTAGGGGTTCACCACCAATCAAAAGCTTGGAAATGACAACTTAACTTTCAACTCACAAAACCTAGTAATGCAAGCTAAATGATGAAATTAAGCAACAACAAGTTAGGGTATGTGTACCTGGGAATTCTGGAAATACAAAAATGTTGTCAAAATGTGCTATGGAGGACTAAGATTCCCTTATTGTTGTCTTAGTCTTGCTACTATTTTTTGGGGTAGATGCAAAATATTTGGATGCTAGAATAGGATCCGAAAGAATCTCTAAAAAATACCTTTGGGAGGACTAAGAAACCCTAGGTGGTGACTTAGGCCCGTTTTGAATTTCGAGAATCTTCGAATGTAATCCTAAGGATCAATGTATGCACTTCCTTCTTCCCAAATCTCAAGTTTTGAAACTGTCGGATATGGCCTATAGGTGAGTTTCCATGAAGATGACAACTTTGCAATGCAACTTTGCAACTTTTCACTTCAAATGATCTTCAAGTCTTTAACCTAAATCTACAATCACAAACATGTAAGACAGGAAAAACTTGTTGATTGTTAGTAAGTGGGGTTTTGCCTTGGTCAAACCCCTTGTTGGTAATTAAACCTTAAAATGAAATAGAATTGATAAAGGGAAATGATGAATGAACAAAATGCAATGTTACCAAACCCTTGTCATGAAATCTGAAAACTTTTGTGAGGTGGCTAGATTGAATGTAAATCTTGAATCAAAGAAATGCTTGATAGATATTGACTTGAATTGCTTTCTTGAATCAAAACCCTACTATTACCTGATTTTTAGCTTTCAGCTGAAATAATGTAACTTAGTGTTTATTCTTTTGTGTTTTTGTTTAAACATTAAAAGATACATCATATTTTGCTAAGTTCATTAATATGCATAAAAGAGATTGTCAAAAATAGATTGCATTTTTATTCCAATTTTGTAATTATAGACAAATAAGAAAGAGAACCAATATATATTACAAATGTGATATTTATTGATAATCATGAGCATATGCCAGTATTGGCATGGTGTGATGGTTTAATGGTGGCATCGTTGTTCTTGCCACCAAGGTTCAAACCCCGCTGGGTTGGTATTGTTGAATGGTTGTATTCCGGTTCATAGCTCCGGTTCAAAAGCGTTTACCCCTTGATTAAAAAAATAATCATGAGCATATAAATGTCTCTCAAAAACCAAGGGACTAGCTATCCTAATGCTTATAAAGAAGAGATTATACGCATATAGATAACAAAAAATAAATTACATATAACATGAAAAGGGACCCATCATTGCCTGGTGGAATGACGAATCTCGTTGGCTTGGCCTTGCATCATCTTGATCCTTCCCATTGGTATGCTTTTGTTTGAAACCCTCCTCATTGCTCCTAGGTTTCCTGCATTGGATTAAAAAAATAGTGTTGTTAGAGCAATGAAAGATCCTTGATAAAAATTATATGCCAAACATCCATAAATGTGTAATCTAATGTCTGCAAGCATTAAAATAGTAGCATACCATAAGTGTCCCTAAAAACAAGAAATGAGTGATCAAACACACCTATGATATGCTTTGTTTATCTAACTATTTTTTCCTTGTGTAGATTTAGGACAAGTCTTGTTATTCTTCTAATTCAGCTAATTATAGCATGTGGGGTAAATGTGGCTCTCATGAGGGTAGAGCTCAGCATGATGCCCTTTGATGTTTTAAGAGGGATAGGAAATTGAGCAACTTCATCAAATCAATGATAATCATGCTATTGATGCATTAAATCAATATGGGATCACACCATTTGATCAACTTTCATTATCAGATTCAAAAGATACAGCACATAATGTGAGCTATCAAGAAATTCATACTTCATCTTTTCATAGGGAATCAATCAATAAGCTGCCATCATGTCAAAAGGAAGGTACATTTTGTTGGACATGTCTTTCAATCATCTTAAGTGGATCCAAGATCCATTTTATTAAATGAAGTAAATGATTTCAGAGATGCATCAAGTTCAATTATGCATCTCTTAAAATAATGAAGGAGAAATAAAGGCATGCCTGAAGCCATCATGAGGCATATGGGGCAGAAAGAAGGAACAATTTGAGGTACTGTCAAGTTCATCTCACCTCAATCCTATTGGACAACCACACATCACCTAGGATGGTGAGCTTTCAGGTCACCAACATAAGTGACATGTGTCGGCCCACTAAGATTAAAGTGAGGATATGGTGTTGTTGTTGCACAAGATCAAAAAGACTTGGATGTTTGTGAAGACCAAGTAACAAACCTTTGGTGGAAACAAGTAGTTGTTATGGAAACTATGAAGATTGGGGCAGTCCTAAAGGAAAATGTATGCTAACTTTCATCTCATATGGGACAACAACAATCAAAGAAGCATATGGGACAACAAGAATCAATGAGCAATGACAATCTATTTGATAGGAGCAAGATGCAGAGTATGAGAAAAGAACATTGTGTTAAGACACATTGAAGTCTACATGAACCTAAAGAACTATACACTGTTCACATTGAACAAATCAATGATCATTCACTCAACATAGGTATTAAACAACCTTTTTATGCTATAGGACAACAAGGTCCAAAAGAAAATGCATTTCAAAATGCAATGAATGAAATGAAAGCAAATCACATCGCGATATCAATGCATTTCAAACAACAATTCCCTCAATGGAGCAACCCCTAAGCATGATAAAAAAAGGGGCTATGTAAAGAAAAAGTGCTTTAAAAAGGAGGCCATCATGTGAACATTTAAAAGCATTTGGAAGGGACAACAACAATCAAGTGATGCAAGGTAGTGCACTGGTGGAGCTAACAAAATTCCAACAACATGATCAACCATTCACATTCAATGGAGACTAAAGTAAAGGTATCAAATAGTGAAGATGAGTCATTTACTTCAAGCACAATCATGTGAGGGAATGCAAGCAAACAAAGTTCTGGTCTGAAGACACTTAGGAAGGAACAAGATTGTTTTGTGTGTGCATCATCTTGAGACAAATGTGTTTGTCATATAAGAAGGGGTTTCTCATTTTTTGGACAAAAATGTCCACTTTGTTACAAGAGAAGTGGGGAAAATTGTTGGTGAAGGCACACATCTATGTAATAGCCCCAGAGTGATCCCACAATAGTGGTTTACAATGTTTGGCCAAACTGGACACTGAAATAATTTTTTTTAACTAAATCTTCACTTTCAAGCACCTATAGCAGCTAAACTGTGAGGAATTTGAAGATGATGCAAACTAGAGTTTCGTGAAATTTTTTCTATAGATTCTAAATATATTTTTTTCAAAAATTTTGGAATCAGATTGCACTTCTTTTTCCATCTCCCTCAAAAACTAGTTTTTTTTTCAGAAAACAACATTTTTAAAAAGTGACGCTCACTGTATAACACATAACTTTTTTTCCATGAAGGATAAAATTATAATTCTTTCGAATTTAGATTCGTAACTCTGATATCTATTGCTCCCACTTGGTTATATATTTTTTTATTGAATATTTTTTCTTTAATCAAGTTTAATTCAAACCAATTATGATTTAGACATGGCGTGGTATAGCAGCGTAACTTTTTTGTATGTATCAAAATTTTTCTTTGTTGGATCAAGGACTTCAATATCTAGTGCACTAATATTTTTTATTTTTTTATTTTAATAATATAATATTTTTCCACATAGAGCTTGATTTTGTGAAAACCCCTACATTCACGAGAAATAAAAATAAATATAGTAATAAATTAAATTTATTTAAAATTATAATTTTGGGGCTTATAATAAGGAATACATACTTGCAAAAATAAATTTAAAATGAATTCATTTGATCCCCAAAAGGTAAATCAAAAGTGGTTTTTTATCAGCATTTTGATAGGTGTAAAGGAGACTCTATTATAGGTATGGTTTAAAACTAGCAGGGTTCTATCTAAGGGGTTTGATTTAAGGTAGTTTGATCAAACCCTCTTCAATTGGAATTTTTTAAATGGAACCTTTTAAGGCTTAAATCATTATATTTTCTAAAAATATGTGATTTCAACAAAAATTAGTTCCTCCCATAAATTGTAAACCAGCTTTGTGGGATCACCCCCTGTCAAGTGCTTTGAATATGAGGATACAATGTTTACTCACTATGAAAGAAAGACAAAATTTGTTTTGCTTATTGAAGCAATCTTTCTTTCATATGATAATCACATTAAGGGTTAAGTGGATTTGGTGCTGAAAGATCTAAGACCATGCATGAAAAGGAATCAAATGCTATAGGATAGTAGCCATAGTGCATAAGAAAGCACAACAAAATGTCTTCAATCACAAAGAGTTTCAGAACACAATGGAGCAAGAACATTGCTTCAAATGAAATAGTGCATGGTCATGTTTGAAGTACAAAAATGGAGGTCAACATTTGAAAACATTAAAAAGGGACAACCAAACAGTCATGTGCATCTTAAGTGCCCTCTTATAGTCATATCATATTCTAGATTCAAAATTACATTTTACAAAGAATTATCTATTTTGGAATCTATAAACAAGCATCATTTGTAATTTCGGAAAAGATTATTCCAATGTACACAACAATAGAGGTTTTTTTTTGGAATAGAAAAATTTAAAGTAAAAGCAATGAGGGCAACCAACTATAATACAACCATGCATACATTTTAAATACACAAAGACATCAACAACCATCAAATGAAGAGGACAAATATTTTTTCATGATACTCTGTCCATACCTTGTGAGATAAAATTGTGTGTATGACATTCTTGGAGATAGTGAAGGAGGTTTCCATGAGGCGACACTGGGTTATGGTCTTGAATCTTCTATGATAGTATGAGATAGATTTGATAGTATAGTAGAGGAAATTGTAAGAGATAATTTAGTTATGAGCAAGTTTCAGTCTATGTTTCCTTGATAGCCATAGCATGTTTTCTAACAGTTAGATACCTTTCAACAAGGTACAAGTATGGAAAAAATATGCAACAATAAATGAAGGTCATTTTCTTCATGAAGTTAGGAAACCAACTTGTGTTGTGTTAAAATTGTAAATATAGAGGCAAGCACGGGTTTTTTCTTTAACACATGGCAAAACCCATCTAGGTTTGAGCTAAAAATGCTAATGCAAAGATATTGAACAATGGAGAACATTCTACAAAAAGCATGTAAGAACCCTAATACAATCTTTTAGGCCATGGCCAAAATATGGGTTTTCTTCTTTGAAAATACAAAACCCATCTGGGTTTGTTAATAAATATGTAAATACAAGAGTTTCAATGGAGAGCTTTCTACATAAAATGTCATTTAAAAAGCCAAGTTCTCTTTCCATGACCGCAACCAACAAGTATTGTTTTCCTCAAAGTCAAGAAACCCACTTGGGGTTTGAGTGGAAATTGCAAAATACAGAAGAGTTGAATGAAACATTTCATAGAGAACATTCTATAGGAGGTAAACAAATGTAAAAAAAGCCTCATCAATTCTTATAGGCGTGGCCAAGAAATCTCATTCTTTCTTCACCAAATCAAAAAACCACTTGGGGTTTGAGAAAAAAATGCAAATACAGAGGTGTTTAGAAGATATCATGGAGTTTTTGAAGAGCAAACAAAATTATATGAGAACCTAGTTTATTCTCCATGGCCGCGACCATGCTCAGATTTTCTTCATAAAAGCAATCTGGGTTTACTCATAGCTTCAAATACGGAAGAACATAAACATTTTTTTGCTTTATTTTCAAGTTGGATGCTCAAAATGATCTCTTTCACTCAAAAATCAGAAATGAATGGGTTTGGTGGAGCTTACTTGAGCTTTCTTTTGCTCATTTTCTTGCAATTTGTAAAGCAAGTTTTATACAAAAGCTTCCTTTTAATCTTTAGAGGGAAAACACATGGTGGCTGTGAGAAGAATGAATCATCATAGAAAAAGAAATGAAACATAGAAAATCATCAGAACATGTCCATGGTCGTGGCTTTTGTTCACAAATAACTTCCAAAAGATGTGAAAAAACCAATCTTGATTTATAAAAATGCATTACCTATTATTTTATGTGGTTTTCATCAAGGAATATGCCAAAAACTAGTCAAGAATTGACCACAAAACCATGTTTTCAGTGTCTTCATCAACCCCTATGGCAGCCACAGTGAACATTCTGGAGAAGCTCGAAGCAAAATGATGTGTTTTTTTTCCTTTTCCCATCTTTTGTTCAGGGTTGGAAACCCTATGGTGGAGGCCAATGTGATTTTTTCCCATTGTTTTAAAAAAATGCAAACACATTTTAATGTGTTATGTGGGCCGAATGGTGAGTTATGACTTAGGCATTTCTTTGCCTTATATTTCATATTGAATCATATGCCTTGCTTTTAAAATGTGCCAAGTCCCAAATCATGTGCCTTTGACCTTTGGAACATATATGCCTTGAAGACTTTTAATGATGCCTTCCAAAGTATGTGGAGTCCCTTATGCTCATAGAGGCCAAATATTGGGCCTTTTGTTTGTCTTTGAAAATTAGGATGGCTGACTAAGTGATGGCCATGTCACTTTTAGCTTTGAAGTGCAGCATGAAAGTGAGTTAGAATTGATCAAATTCCTTGGAGGAGTTGGGTTTTTTCTCAATGCTTTTACAAGAATTTAAGTATATCATTATTTTTCATTTTGTTAATTGCAAAACATTACACAAGTGATTTGTAAATCACTATTATTTAATGTTGTTTATTTGATGCAAAATATTGATGTAATCCAAAAGGTGATGGGGCCTCTTTCTTCATTCTTTTGAAATGTAAAGTAATTTGTTTAAGTGATGTATTATAAATCACTTAAGCAGATTATTATTGTTTTGAATGCAAATTAGAATCTTGAATTATGCAAAGGCACTAAAGGTGTGAGTCAAGTGTGGGTCAATACTTGTGTGAAGACCAATGATGACTGGCAGACATGAGGAATGTGTGTGGGGCTGTTTTGACTATTTTTGGAGGAAGAGGGGCTATTTTGGAGGCATGTTCATCACATTTTCAATGTGACTATTGACTTGGCTTAACTTTGCTTCATGTGGAGGACAATTTGGAGAGTTTCTAGAAGGTTCTTTTTGGCCTTTTCTATTGCATCCGACTAGAACCTTCTATATGGACATGTGTGAGAGGAGTTGGTTATTTTTTGCTTAAGTAACTTCAATCATTGTTATTGAAGTTAGTTCTTTCTTTCTAGTAGAGTGATAGCTTGGTTTTGGGAGTTATCTTTTTCAGTAGGAGCAGTATTATAACTCAGATGGACTTGTGATACAATTAAGTACATTGAATCAATAAAATAGAACATTTACCTTCTCATTTCATGTTTTATTGTGTGCTATTAATTAGTGATTGATCATATTATTTGTGAAAATTTACCTTTCCTTGTAATCTTGTCTCATGGTTAAGCACCTATTTAGCAGAAAATGCATTATTACAGGTTATCAGCTGTGTTAGTTCATGCAAGTGCTATTAGTTGTGAAATTTTGTTTTCCTTCTAAGAGTCTTGTTAAAAAGACTCCTTATAAATTACTTATGTGAAATGCATGTGAAAATGAGTTGTGTGAACAAGGTTTTATGGCATTATTTTGAATGTGAATAGGCTATTTACAGGTCTTAGATGGTTTTTGGTGTATCACCTTGGGTAGTTTCAGTTAAATGTTCATTTTTATGCATCTTTTACCCTTTTCCTCATAAATCATTAGTTAGGTGACATCAAAAGGGGAGCCAACCCATAATTTGGAAGTTTTCTTTCAAAATAGGACACCCGCAACTTGAAAGCAGTCCCATGTTACATCCAAACCTACTGAGTTCTTTCATAGCTTGGCATAAGGGGTGCAGATTTGGATCACTAACACCTACATCACAAAGGTTAGCTCAAAAACACACATGATGCAAGAAGATCTCTGATATGATGCTTGAATCTTGATGATGCATCCAAATTCCTGATGAATTGCTCTTGTGAACTCAATTTTCTATGAGGAATGAATACTTGAATGCTTAGATGCTTAGGTGATAAATGAGAGAAAGAACCTTGTATTTATACTTATCCATGCTTAATATCCTGAAATTACACCACACCAAGACATCATATGGATTCATTAATTAAAGGAGGCTAAATCTTGCCAAGATTTGAAATTAAATCCCAAAAATACCTTAAGGGGGACTAAGATGCCGTAGGTGGCGTCTTAGTCTCGAGGCATGCAACTTGGGGCAAAGACTCCAAGAAGGGGCCACTTTAAGGCACATTTGAAATCATGGTCCCAAGATCTTCAGAGGACAAAGAAACCCTAGGTGGCATCTTAATCCTGACCCAAAAATCAGGGACACCCAGCCAAAATCATTAAATTATTATTTATCCATTGATGTTTATTGGGATTAGCCATAAAAATATATAATTAATTAGGCTTGTGGATGCAAAATAGGACCAATTAAGACATAAATAGGGATAAAAAAAAGCAAGGTGGGCCCAAACAAGTGTTAAAATGCAAGGGTATGCATTTTTCTACACTATATTTAGCCCCCACTTTAGTGAGAGGATGAACTTGCTTTAAACTCACAATAAAGTAGCCAACCATGCAATCAAGAGGGGTTCAAATGTATGAATGCTAGTAAGATAGGATGACAATAACCAAGAGGGTGGCCAAGCCCCTAGGATCAAGATCCTATGGTAGACCAATATAAGCACAAAGGAACACACATGCAAATGATATATTAAGCCATAATCAAATTGCAAACATACACCAAAAATTTGAAATTAGGGTCTCGAGATCTTCAGAGGACAAAGGAACCCTAGGTGGCATCTTAGTCCTGTCCCAAAAATCAGGGACACAAAACCAAAATAATTAAATTATCATTTATCCATTGATGTTTGTTGGGATTAGCCATTAGGCTTGTGGATGCAAAATAGGACCAATTAAGACATAAATAGGGGGGAAAAAATCAAGGTGGGCCCAAACAAGTGTTAAAATGAAAGGGTATGCATTTTTCTACACTACATTTAGCCCCCACTTTAGTGAGAGGATGAACTCGCTTTAAACTCACAATAAAGTAGCCAACCACGCAATCAAGAGGGGTTCAAATGTATGAATGCTAGTAAGATAGGATGACAATAACCAAAAGGGTGGCTAAGCCCCTAGGATCAAGATCCTATGGTAGACCAATATAAGCACAAAGGAACACACATGCAGATGATATAATAAGCCATAATCAGATTGCAAACATACACCATCAAAGATAGAAAAAAGGGAAAAAAGGTAAAAGAAAAATGCTACGGATCAAGCTCCAACTGGCTATCCAATGCGTTGTGGAACAGATCTAGGTTGTTTTTCCAAGAAAGGTTTACAAGTGGAACGTGCTATCCACTATGCAAACAAAACACATGCTCACAAGGGCTAGTGAAGCTAGGTGTCCACTAGGTCAGCCACAAGAGGTCCATATTAAATTCATACCCCCATGACTATGATAAGGATAAAAGATAAAAATGCATGCTCACAAGGGCTAGTGAAGCTAGGTGTTCACTAGGTGAGCCCTAGGGGGCCATATAAAAGCAATACCTCCATGAATTTAATAAGGTACAAAAAGAAAATGCACGCTCACAAGGGCTAGTCAAGCTAGGTGTTCACTAGGTGAGCCCTAGGGGACCATATCAAAGCCATACCTCCATGAATTTAATAAGGTATTAAAATAAAATGCATGCTCACAAGGGTTAGTGAAGCTAAGTGTTCACTAGGTGAGCCCCAAGGGACCATATCAAAGCCATACCTCCATGAATTTAATAAGGTACAAAAATGCAATACAACAAGAAAGAGGGATGTTCAAAGGGATTTTTCTTAGTTCATGTGAGGCCTTAATCTTAGGGGACATTGTTCCTAATGTATCCAAGAGAGGACCAATCAAAGGATAAAAGATTCACAACTTAGGGAATGAAGTGCATCACATCACCACTAAGAGGAATGTAATATGCTAAGATAGATCAAGCTCTTAAAGGACATTACTCCAAATGTCACCACAAATAGAAAAAAACATCGTATGAAGTATGAAAATCACATCAAGGAACATGGAAAAGACTCCAAAAGAAATCATGCCAAAAAAATGCCAATGTATGGCCCCACTTTAAAGAAATTGCTAACACCATTTTGTGAGAAATTAATTTAAAGTAGCCAAAAAATAAATAGAAAGAGGAAAAGAGGGTTGCCCCCTAGAAACACATAAGGGATCTATGGATTCAGGGTCAATATTTGTCTTTGTTGCAATGAATTAGAGAGCTCAAAACTGTCAACATTCCCCAAATACACATAGAACTAGAAGAATGACACAAAGAGAGTGAAAACAGAGAAAAATCCTTTTGGCTCAACATGGAAGAAACATAAATGTCTTGACTCCTTGCGTCATCCCAAAAAGGAAATCACAAGACAAAAATGAAAAGAAAAGAAAATATAATGAAAAATATTTTGGGTCAACATGAAAGAGACATAGGGTATCTTGACGCCTTGCATCATCCCCAAAAGGAAAACACAAGACAAAAATGAAAAGAAAAGATAATGAAAAATATTTTGGGTCAACATGGAAGAGACATAGGGTGTCTGGACGCCTTGCATCATTCCCAAAGGAAAACATAAGGCAAAAATGAAAAGAAAAGAAAAGATAATGAAAAATATTTTGGGTCAACATGGAAGAGACATAGGGTGTCTCAACACCTTGCATCATCCTCAAAAGGAAAACACAAGACAAAAATGAAAATGAAACACAAAGATCAATGAAAAGGAAAAAGCTTATGATATATAGAAGAATGAAGGTACAAATAGAGAGGGAACATCAAACAATACGGGGGATCACATTACACACATGCAATCACACAAAACAAAGCAAAAAGGAGAGAAAAGAGACTAGTAAAACACATGTGATTTAGTCACCCAATAGGTCATTCACATCCCAGTCTTGTTCAATATATGTAGAATGCAAATCACTGGCAAGAGGGACAACATCAAGTGTTGTACTAGAAGAATCACCAAGTTCAACATGTGGTGCATCGCTCAGTTTAGGAGGATCATCACAGTTGTTACCATCTAATCTCATAGAAGAGGAAAATAACAAATTCAACTTATTATGCGCTTGCTCATCAAATTTGGTAGTTTCTTCATCGTCATCCAAGTTAACCATAATAGGAGGACGAATGATAATATATATAGAAGGTGTTGGTCCTTGTTGTGTTGGAGACATAGGATCTGTTTGTTCTGGTAATAGAGGAGTCTCATTGTTTATTGCTTCCGTCAAGTTAAGATTTTGATTTTCTATGCTATTCTCTTTGTTCATGTTTCAAGCAATAACACGATGCCTACGACTACGCTCTCTAGCATTTTTATTTATGTTATTATGGTTTTCGAGTTGCATTTGTGTAGGAGTGGGTTTTTCAACCATAGGTTCCTTTTCTCCTTGTGAGGGCAGAGCGGAAGAAACCATGGAAGGTTGTTCCACCACTTTCTCTTTGGCTTTATAAATTTGCTTAGGAGGCGGATTGGGACTTGTTTGGTTTTCTTTTTGCCTTTTGTAGGAAATGGGAAAAGGATTTTTTATGGATGGGTCTTGGTTAGTCAGAAGGGTTTTAAGCTTAATATTTTTTTCTTCAAGGGGTGGAGGTTCAATCATAGGTGGAGGAAAATTTTCAAGGGATAACTTGGCTATGCATTTTTCTTTGAAATTTTGGTAGGATAGGAAAAGGAAGTCCTCACAGGGTCTTATAGGTTCCATGGGCTTAGGCCAAAAATAATCTAAGGAAAATTTTCTGTGAGAAGACGGAGGGTGAAGCCACTATGGTTCATAATGAATATTTCATTGTCGACTGGAATCTTTAAGCGCTTATGGACAATAGATGGGACCGAATTCATAGAGCGAAGCCATTTGTAGCCTAGCTTCACATGAAATTGATCTGAATTAGAGATGATAGAGAATGATACATTTGATTTCTTTGGTACTACTTGTAAAGGGAGTGTGATCGAGCCCATCATAGCACGAGCAAAATCATCATGTGTTTTAATCCATGTTTTTGATTTTCATATCTTTCTTGAGTAGGTTCATGCAAATATAAGAATTCTTTTGTCATCACATTCTCTCCACAGAAAGGATCAATTAAAATAATAGGAGTGGGCCTGTTATTGATTATGTCAGCTATGTAAAGAGGACCATTAGGTGCATTTTTTTTTAATTTCTTCTAAAGAGAAAGTAAAATGTCAATGGGCATTATGGTTTGCTATTTACGAGGCTCGATTTCAATCACTCCTATCATTGTATTAATAGGGATTTGGTTGTTAGTATCCATAGGATTTTTTGCATCATCATCCATAGAATTTTGTTCGTTATTGCTCATGTTATCATCATCCAAGTCAATGTTCATCACATTAGGCTTAGTTTCACTAGCCTTAACAAATGAAATATTATGGTTGGGCATGGGATTGGTAAAGATTTGCGAGTTTTGGTTAGGAGGAGCTATAGATTTATTACCTTTGTCATTCACACCTCCAATTTGGATATGATTAGAGTCAATGAGGTCTTGCATAAGGTGTCTAAGACACTTGCAATATTCTGTATCGTGTCCTTTTTGTTGGTGACAAGCACAATAGGCATTGTGTCTAAAACTCGGAGGTAATGGATTTCTAGGGTCAAGAGGTCAAACATGAGGTAACGTAAGCATGTTCTTATTTAATATCTAGGTCATGATGTTGTGAAGTGTGTCAGGTAAGGGAGTAAATTATCTTTGTAGATCCCCAAAGATATAAGGATTACTCTTGTTTATAGCAGCTACTTGGGTATCAACTAGTTGGGTAGGTGGGGAGGTGGAATTTAGTTGAAGGAAACTTTTATTTTTTCTTCTAAAAGGCTGGTAGGTGTTTTGGTTTGAAGATTCAAACTTTTTAGGATGTGTAGAGGTGGATTTCGGTTCACAACTACCTATGAAATTTTGATAATCTCGAAGAGTAGTGCACAATTGTATGAAGGAAGGGAATTTTGTCATGGTAATATTGTCTCTTATCTTGGTTTGTAAATTTTCTATTAACATCTTTTGAAGGTGAGAATCGGGAATCTTCACACTAATTTGGGAATAAAGTGATTGGTAACATGAAATAAGGTTGGTGACTTTTTGACCCTCATTTTGCTTACATCTCATCAAATCAGCTAATGTCATTTCAAGAACCATATGCACTTGGAAATGGTTAATAAAGGCTTCAACAAGTTCATTAAATGAATGAATTGAGTTATTTGATAATGTAGAAAACCAATATAAGGCAACATCTTTCAAGGATTGAGGAAAAAGCTAAGCCAAAAGTTTGTCCTCAAGGATAAAGTCACTACACAAAGTAGTAAAGGCATTAACATGATTAGTAGGATCTCCCTTTCCTCTGTATTTCTCAAATCTAGGGATCTCTATACCTTGTGGCATCAAAGTTCTTAATATCTCATAGGATAGTGGGTTGCTTTTGACATAGTATGAAGGTGGACCATTTTAATTTTGATTTATGGTGGAAACTTGATGTTGAATGGGTGAGAGGCTTTGTAAAAGGTGGTTAATGGTAGGGTCATTGTGTGTGGTTTGAGATGGAGGTGAATATGGTGGTGGTGTGTATGTGTTAGAAGGACAAGTGAATGGATTGCTTGTGGTGGGAGATATAAGGTTAGATGCCACATAGGTATAAGGAGCACTGGTGGAAATGTTTGAGGTAGGAAAGATATTTCTAGTGGGTTGCATCATTGTGGTTACTTGAGAATTGGTATAGGTGGGAATGGAGGTTATGGTTGAATGGGGAGGAGTTTGATTTCCTCCTTGGCTTTGCACATTGTTTGAAGCTTGAGCACCATTGGTGGTGGAAGGAAGATGTTTTCCAAATATTTGAGCTATGTTACACACAACTTCCAGTACTTCATCACTTTCCATCATGCGGTGAATACTATCTATGGCAGGTATAACAGTGTTAGAAATGTTTTCAATACTCACACTATCTTGTAAATGGGCTAGGTCTTCATGCATTTTCATTATGTTTTCTTGAGGGATATGATCAATCATTGTTTGAACACTTGTCATAGCACTTGTAGGTAAGGTAGGCATAACATAGGAGGTATCAAAGGTATGGTTCATACCTTGTGAACTATTACCAACACTAGGAGTAAGAGAGCTTGACAACCCAAGATCCACAATGAGTATTTTATCATGGGATGCCATGATTCTTGCACTTTGTCTAACCATAGTATTAGCAGTAGAACACCAAGTAGTACAACTTATGCAAGGGAGAAACTAAAGGAAGTGTAATGAAAATAATATCCTATGCTTACAATTACACTTGAAATGAAAGAAATTGGAATAAAAACAATTCTGCAAATTATAACAAAAAATTGAAAGTAGCAAACAAAAGCACATAAAAGCAATTTCAGATCTTGAAAACTGCAAAGTCAACAGGGACTAAGATGCCAGTAAGGGCATCTTGGTCCTTCGGGTGAAATTTTGAAGTTCCAGAAAGTGAAATAGAAAGCAAACAACATAGACATGGTTCTGAGCCAAAAACCCACAGAGGGACTAAGATGCCAGGAAGGGCATTTTAGTCCCAATAAAGGTTTTTTTTAGAGAAAAAAAAAGTTATGGGTTGTGAATAGTGTTCCTAGGTTGCCTACCTAGGGACCTGATGTTTAGAAACAAAAATTTGTGCAAATGAATGCAAGAAAAAGTAACTAAAGACAAGCAATTGGATGTAAAGTTGAATGTAATTTTTTTCAATTTTGAATACAATAACAATGTTTCTAAATGCAATTAGGATGGTTGAAAATGCACTTTTTAGTTTTTCAATGAGATAAAATGATGCAAGAAATAAAAATGCAACCTATATGCACTTTCACTACTGCAAATGTGAGAAACCCTAGATGCACTTTCACTAATGCAAGTATGAGAAACCCTAGACACACTTAGACTAATGCAAGAATGAATGCAACCTAGATATATGACTTGAATGAACTCCAAATCAGAAAATGAATGCTCAAAAATGTCAAATTCACCAAAACAAACCAGAAAGAAAAATATAATGGGGAGAGATTCCCACCTTATTCTCCTTCAGTCATTCAATAATATCCTAGGAATCCAAATTGGATTGACTATCAACCCAAAGGGTGAGTCAATTCTCAACAAGGAAGACCTAGGAGGGGGTTATGTAAGCTTTGAGGGGTTCACCACCAAGCAAAAGCTTGGAAAAGACAACTTAACATTCAGCTCACAAAACCTAGTAATGCAAGCTAAATGATGAAATTAAGCATCAACAAGTTAGGGTATGTGTACCTGGGAAGTCTAGAAATGTGATGAGGATTCTGGAAATGAAAAAATGCTATCAAAATGTGCTATAGAGGACTAAGACGACCTTATTTTTGTCTTAGTCCCACTATTGTTTTTCAGGGCAAATGCAAAATCTTCAGATGTCAAAATAGGATCCAAAAGAATCTCTGCAAAATACCTTCAGGAGGACTAAGACGCCCTAGGTGGCGAATTATTCCCATTCTAAATTTTTGGAACCTCTGAATGTGATCCTGAGGCTCAATGTCTGCAGTTCCTTCTTCTCGGATCTCAGGTCCTGAAATTGCAGGATCTAGCTTGTAGGTGAGTTTCTATGAAGATGACAAATTTGCAATGCAACTTTGCAACTTTGCAAATTCACTTCAAATTCACTTCAAATCTTCAACCTAAATCTATAATCACAAACATGCAAGAGAGGGAAAACTTGTTGATTATTAGTAAATGGGGGTTTGCCTTGGTCAAACCTCTTGTTGTTAATTAATCCTTGAAATGAAATAGAAATAAAAAAGGAAATGATGAATGAACAAAATGCAATGTTACCAAACCCTTGTCATGAAATCTACAAACTTGTGTGAGGTGGCTAGCTTGAATGTAGATCTTGATTCAAAGGAATGCTTGATAGATATTGACTTGAATTTCTTGCTTGAATCAAAATCCCATGTCACAAAGGTTAGCTCAAAAACACACATGATGCAAGAAGATCTTTGACATGATGTTTGAATCTTGATGATGACTCCAAATGCTTGATGAAATACTCTTGTGAACTCAATTTTCTATGAGGAATGAACACTTGAATGATTAGATGCTTAGGTGATAAATGAGAGAAAGAACCTTGTATTTATACTTATCCATGCTTAATATCTCAAAATTACACCACACCAAGCTAACATATGGTTTCATTAATTAAAGGAGGCTAAATAATGCTAAGATTTGAAATTAAATCCCAAAAATACCTTAAGGGGGACTAAGACACCCTAGGTGGCATCTTAGTCCCAAGGCACGAAACTCAAAGCATAGACTCCAAGATGGGGCCAGTTTAAGGCACATTTGAAATCAAGGTGCCAAGATATTTGGTGGACAAAGGCACCCTAGGTGGCGTCTTAGTCATGATCCAAAAATTAGGGACACACAGCCAGAGTTATTAGATTATCATTTATCCATTGATGTTTGTCGAGATTAGCCATAAAAAGATATAATTCATTAGGCTTTTGGATGCAAAATAGAACCAATTAAGACATAAATAGGTATAAACAAAGCAAGGCGGGCCTAAACGAGTGTGAAAATGCAAGGGTATGCATTTTCCTACACTGCACTCAATATCAACTCTAACAACCTCAAACATAATATCAACAACCACGTCAACATAACATCCTTTCACAACACCATCAATAATCTCCCCACAACAACATCATACCACTAAATCAATACATTAACCCACAAAAACCAAATCCCAATCAAAACATGGCATACCAGCAACAAATTCAAGCACAATAAAAACAACTTTCCCAACAAAAATTGCAAGCTCAACAACAATTACATGCTAAACAAAAATTGCATGCTCAACAATAGTTGCAAGCTCAACAAAAGTTATTGGCCCAACAACAAAAACAACAAAACCCTTAAGAAAACATCATACCTCAATAACAACTTGGATCTTACAATGCACAATATCAAATAGGTGCTCCACCTCCATACACTTAGTATGACACAAACCTACCTACATACCAAGATCCAAATTTATACAACACATATAATTCATTGCCAAATATTCCACCAATAGATATATCCTCACAAATCTAAATATTGACAAAAAAAATTAGGATATACAAATGGGAAAGACAAAAAAATTACACACAGTTCAAGACTTATGTGCATACCCTTTTGACATATTAAACATCACAATGATACCCTTTCCGCCAAACTTCGAAATGGTGAAGTTTGATAAATACAAATAATTTGATAACCTTGAGGAGCAGATAAGATAATTCTATGTATTTTTTATGGAAGTATCATATAATGATTCTTATATAATGTGTCTCTTTCCATGTAGTTTGATAGGACAAGATATAGAGTGGTTCTCACGTCTACCACCTGGCATCAAAATATTCCAAGAAATTATAGATCAATTTGTATCTCATTTATCTTATTACATTGATTTTGAAATCACCTCAGAAGAAATATACACTCTAAAGAAAAACAAAGGAGAATCATTTCCATCCTTCCTACAAAGGTGGAGACACAAAGCTAGCAAGTGCAAATGGCCAATACTTGAAAAAAAGTAGAGATCATTGCAAGAAATATAAACATGGATCTTTCCTTCCAACTACAAATGCAATACATAAAAACTTTGAAGAACCTATCTCTAAAGGAATTGACATTGAGTGTGCACTCATTGCTAAGGGAGCAATACAAATCTACAAGGATAATCACCAACCATCTAGTTCAAGTGACAAACCCTGTATATGGGGTAAAAATAAGAATGTAACTAACGACAATGTGGTGGATGCAAAGGTTGTGATAATACACCATCTAAAGCAAACAAACAATAAAATAATTAGATTTTTTTAAAATGTTAATCCTTCCCAAGGAACACCCCCAAGACTAAACAATTATCCACCAAAATGCAAATATACTCCCTTGTGGGGACCAATCGAAGTAGTATTTAAAAAACTCATCCAAATTAACTTGATAACACTTCCATACTTCAAACAATATGAAGAATCTCAAGTTAAACCCACATGGTACAAGGATGAAGACTATTGTGAATATCACCACACAAAAGGGCACAAAACATCCAATTATATGAAACTTAAAAATGTACAATTCAAGACCTCATAGGTCAAGGTTAGGTAAACATTAATCAATGTCCTAGAAATTTTGGAAACAATGACTTGGGTATATACAAAACTTTGATTCCCAATCATGTAGAAATTCAAAAGTCTACATTCAAGTTAATCACACCTATACAATGTCGTAG
>VDFB02112580.1:0-14997 GCA_007258455.2 Sequoia sempervirens | reverse complement strand
AATTATATAAAAAAAATGGATTAAAATTTTCTGTACAGCGAATTTGATAATTCGCAGATTTAAAAAAAAATTGTTACGCTTCCGTTGTGTTTCTTTCGTTCTCTAGGGTTACGTGGCGGGGCGTTACACATGGTATTAGAGCCAGGTTTTGATCTTGGGACCTGTGGGTTATGGGCCCACAAAGCAAGTATGGGGTACTCACAACACTCAACCAATGCACAATCATTGGTTTCTCACATTTACAAAGGGAAATATAGTTACATACACAATTCCATAAGTATATTTACTTCCATAATCCATGTGATTCATATCATCACATATATCCATGACCCATCATTATCTTTTCTTGTAATACACCTAACGAAAATCCATATTTCACTATTCAGAATAGAAAAGCATTTATCTTTTATACAAGAGAGTGGTTAAACCTCCACACTACTCCATGTCATAAATACATACTAACATACTTAAGATAGAGCATCCCATATTCATTTCTAACAAAATAACAACTATTTAGTCATCTATAACAGGAAGAATAGAAGGAGAGAAGAACATCTCTTATCTACCTCTAGGGTCAACCTAGTTCCCTAAACATAAACCACTCAGTATAGTAAAGGAAAAAAAAGAAAGGAATACACACATAAGAGTACAAACAGCAAGGATGGCCTAATGGGCTCATGTGAAACCAGAGTACCCAGTGTTAGAACTTGGGCTCTGATACCATGTGTAACGCCCTACCACGTAACCCTAGAGGACGACGCAAACACAACAAACATAACAATTATATATATATATGGGTGCCGCCACAATAGTGGTTTCATACTCTCGAGGAATCGATTTTTAATAAATCACACATATTTTAGAAAACATAATGATTTAAGCCTTTGAAAAGTTCCATTTAAAGAATTACACTGAAGAGGGTTTGATCAAAGCTACCTTAAATCAAACCCCCTCGATAGAACCCCCGCTAGTTTTAAACTATACCCATAATGTCTCATTAACTCATAAAAATGTCGATAAAACCACTTTGATTTACTCTTTGGGGATCAAATGAATTCGTTTAAAATTTATTTTTTGCAAGTATGTAGTACTTATTATAAGCTTCCCAAAAAGTATAATTTTAAATAAATTTAATTTGATTATTAAATTTATTTTTTATTTCTCGTGAATGTAGGTTTTTTATTGAAAATTAGGCTCTTTGTTCTGGATGTGGAAAAATACCAGATTATTAAAAAAAAAAAAATTTAAAAATTAGTGCACTAGATATTGAAGTCCTTGATCCAACAAAGAAAAAAAAAATCGATACATACAAAAAAAGTTACGCCAAGCATAATGGTCACGCCATGTCTCAATTCATAATTCGCTTGAATTCAAACTTGATTAAAGAAAATATTCAATAAAAACTATCTAACCAAGTGGAAAATTAGATATCGTGAGTTGCAAATCTAAATTGAAAAGAATTATACCTATCCTTCATGGAAAAAAAAAAAGTTATGCTATACCTATGAGTGTCACTTTAAAAATATTGTTTTTTGAAAAAACTAATTTTGAGGAGATGGTAAAAATAAGTGCATGATTCCAAAAATTTTGAAAAATATATTTAGAATCTATAGACAAAATTTCAATAAACTCTAGCTCTGCATCATCTTCAAATTCCTCATGGTTTAGCCGCCATACCGAAAGTGAAGATTTAGTTTTAAAAATCTGTCCAAATTTGGCCAAAATTGTAAACCAATTTCATTGTGGATCACCAATATATATATATATATATATATATATATATATATATATATATATATATATATATATATATATATATATATATATATGTTAATATATATGTTAATATATATGTATATATATATATATGTATATATGTATATATATTTATATTTTAATATGTGTTGAAAGAAAATTGTATTTAATTTTAAGATATTTAAATAATATATTTATATATGTATAATTATATATAACTATATATATATTTAAATAAATTTTCTTTAATGGGTGCATGCAAATGCACAAACTAGATGTTTTCATAATGAAATTATTTACAAAAAATATTTTATATTGATGTATATAGGGAATTGGAATTAAACAATTAGATTTAATTTCCTTATTGTTTGTAAATGAAAATTATATTAAGTTGGTTTATTTCAAGCAATGTATTATTGTTCTCTTGAGATGGAAATTGGATTTAGGAAATCCTAATGATAGTTTTTATTACTTTCTTGAATTTCTTATTAAACTGTAATTTCTTCTATTCACGTAAGTTGGGGAAATTGGTTAGTTATGTATGTAAGTCTTCCAAATGATGTTATTTTATGAGGGGGATTGTTGTATTTTATGGTTCAACCCTTTGTATCCATTGGGCAGTGCACTTGGTTGTAATTCAGTTTAAACACCCAGTTATTACGAACGGGGATGTGTTGCCTCTAACATTATGGTTGATGTTTAATATCAGTTTTTTGTGCATTTTTTCTACCCTTGGTTTGTGGATTAGATCCTTGTGTTGTCAGTAGGGGAGTGGCTCTCAATGGGGGTCGGCACACAAAGTGGTGCCAGTGTAACCCATTCAGCTTTGTGATGACACTCCTCCTATGACAACAGTATGTAATATTGTTGAGTTGATATACTTGATTCTTTTACTCTGGAAGCAATGTAACCTTTATGTATGTAGTGTTCTTGTATGGTATAGTATTATGTGTTTCCTGTGTCTAGGGGTTGTTGGTTTTTCCTAGGAAACCCTTTTACTATCTCCTAGCATGGGGGGTGGGCCTTCGGGTACCACTTGGTTGGGTGGAACGTGCACCTTACACCGTTGGGTTCCCATTTCATGTTCATGGTGGTGGGATCTTCCAGATTGGAGAGCTCGCTTGTACCAGTTGCTTTGTACTATTTCTTATGTTCTTTTGTATTAGTTAGATACTACTCATTTTTATTCGAGGAGGATTCTTGTATCATTGTTATTGTAACACTATTGTATGATCTTCCTCATTTTGGAAATGAGTCTTGTAACTGCTTTATGGAATGAAAGCAATCTATGGAATATTCTTTATTGTACTTTGTATCTAATAAGATGAGTTTAATGCTTTGAATGTATGTTATTTATGTCATGAGTATTATTTATATGCTATGGATTAGTTTACTTTTGTATATTATGGGAATATAAGCGTTGTTGCATACCTTTGAGGATGTATGTGTTAAGTGTAGTTCACTTTACTTGTTATTAATTACACTTAAAATAAAAAATGTTACACTTCCATGGTGTTTGCGTTGTTCTCTAGGGTTACGTGGTGGGGCGTTACAAATTTACCCTATTGTTGACTAAAATTTTAAAAAAACAATGCAAAAAGAATATAAATTGAATAAACACATAAAAATCCAAACATACCTTTAAAATTTGATTGATTTTGAGCAAAATGACCCCTTGCAAATGGATATCTGAGTTGGAGAGTAAAAAACCCCATGCACAATTTGCTAAATATGAGCTCTTGGATTTTTCTTTTTAATTTATAACACAGGAAACAAATATCCATTTCAAAACGGATATTTATTTTTTGTTTTACACATTTTTTAATATATGGTCGGGTCCGAGACCCGACCATATTTAATTGGCGGCATTTTTTTTCAAATGTATAATATAAAAATATAATATATATTATATTATACATAATATTATGTATAATATAATATATATTATATTAGTTATAATATGATATATATATTATAAATAATATATATTATATTATATTATAAATAATATAATATAATATATATTATAATATAATATAATATAATATTTTATATTGATATTATATTATATTATATTATAATATAATATTATATAATTGTATAATATTATAGTATTATAAAATAATATATTATTATATAATAGTATAATATTATTTAATATGGGCTCTTCATTTTTTATTTTTTATTTATAATATAGGAAACATATATTCATTTTTTGTTTTATACTTTTTTTAATATATGGTCGGTTCAGGGACCTAACCATATATTAATTGGCAGTGTCTTTTTTCAAATGTATAATATAAAAATATAATATATATTATATTAATTATAATATAATATATATTATTATATATGATATATAATATATATTATCTTATTTACAATAAATATATATATATATTATATTATAATATAATATAATATTTTATAATAGTACTATATTATATTATATAATATGTTACATATTATATTATAATATATAAGATAATATAATATTTTATAATAGTATTATAATATAATATAATCATAAAATATATTAAATTTAATATTATATTTAATATATAAGGATAATATAATATTTTTATAATAAGTATTATATTATATTATATATTTCATATTAGATTATAATATATATATATATATATTGTATTATTATATAATATTGCATTATTATATAATATTATATTATTATATAATAATATAATATAATCATAAAATATATTAAATTTAGTATTATAATAAAATGTAATATTATAATATATTAAATATATTATTATATAATATTAAATTAAAAAAATTATAATAATATTTTTTAAAAAATAGTATTCTAAGGTTTTTTAATTTAATGTTGTATATGATAAATCTATTAAAAAATAATTATAATATATAAAATAAAAAAAATTGTCAAGCCCAAACCTGACGAAATTAAAAATTCTAACTTAAACTAAACATATATTCATTTTGAAATTGATATCCATTTCTAACAGATGTTTGTTTCGGTTTGGTATTACCAAACCAAAATAGATATTATACCCAAGCCTACAAAAAGTCAGTCGTAAATTTTGTGCTTTTGGGCATGTTAAAAACACCTTTTTTTCACGTCACCACTTTTTAGACCTCCATGATCTTGCACAAACCCAGAGAGAGAAGAAGAGAGAGATTGAGAAAAATCAGAAACCTAGAGATAGATAGGGAGACTCCATCTCTCTCTCTCTCTCTATATATATATAACACTTCCTATCTCTATCTTTCTATCCCTCCATCTCTCCCTCTTTCTATCTTTGTTTCCCTCTCCCTCATCCTCTCTCTCCATATTCATTTCCATCTTCCTCTCTATCTCTATCTCCTTACATCTCCTTGCATCTTTCTCTTTCCCCTCTATCTTTCCCACTATACTTATCTCTTTATCTCTCCCTTTTTCTATCCCTATCTCCCCCTCTCTCTCTCCCTATCACTCCTTTTTACATCTAAGTAATTTTCCACCATTGGTAAACTTCAATAAAATTACAAATTAATTGGCTTAAGATACTTCAAAAACATTAAACATTAATTTGGCGAGTATATTTTTTGAGTTATTTGTGGTTCACCAAAGGGGATACCCAAAAGAAGAAACATTGAGCATGCTAGTTATGGTTTCAAATAAAATTTAGATAAATATGGGTTCATTGTTCAATTTAAAATGCACTAACATGCTTTATTTGGGTAAACTATGTAAACCACACATGAAAGTTTTATATTATGTAATTAGGGTAAATATACAATATTATTATTGCTAACAAAAAATTATCTAAATTTATTTACATTTATAAATGAACTTATCATGCCCTCAAATTTTAAGATATTTTCAATTAATCTTGTTCAACTCCTAAGACCTTTTGAAATAAATATCGAAGCTCCCAAAGTCGAAGAATCTAAGAATGTTAAAGTAATTCTTCTACCAACATTAAAATGTATAAATTTCTAATAGTTTATTATATAAAAAAATTAGGTCAACCACCAAAACGAGTTTAACATCTATATTATTTAGAATCAGGAATTTAATAGACAATGTTTTTAATATTTACTCTCAATCTACATGTGCACATTGAACTAAAAAATTGATGTAATGTATGATAAAAAAATTATAGTGGCAATCACACTATCTACTTGAAGGTTCTAGAAAAATTCACCGCTAGAAAATTCACTGCCAACAATTCACCGCAGGAAAATTCACCACCATACAAATTCACCTCAAGGAAAATTCACCACTAGCAATTCACTACTGTGGAAAATTCATCGCATTAAAATTTTGCGATTAATTTTCCATAGCGGTGAATTGCTAGTGGTAAATTTTCCTTGAGATGAATTTGTCATAGCGGTGAATTTTCTGGTGGTGAATTTGTCTGATGCCCTACTTAAAGGAGACCTAAAACAAAAATAAATAATAAATAATGAATGTACGTATATACCTATAGATACATGAGCCTTGACTCTAAGTCATGTGATAAAATTACAATAAACTAAGTTAGAAAAATATATTATAAATTTCTTACATTCAAGTGTTGCCTACTATAGGGAAGATTATCTAATATTTTATCATGAGTTGAATGCACAATTATTCTTCAACAATTCCAACTATTTGTAGGACAGCTGAAAAAATAATAAAAAATATAATCAATGTAAGTAAATAAATTAATTATAGATACATTAGCCTTAACTCTACATCATGTGAGAATATTAATTATAATTAGGAGATGACTTAAGGGGAGGTAAGAAGATAGCTTAAGAGCAGATACATAAGCCCTAACTCTAAGTAATGTGAGATAATTAACTATAATTAGGAGATGATTTAAGAGGGTTAAGAAGATGGCATAAGGGGAGATACACAACCCCCAAACTTAAGTCATCTAAGAAAATTAAATCTAACTAGGATATGAATGAAGGGTAGATAGAGGATGTCTTAAGGGGAGAAAGATCAACTGTAACTCTAAGTCATGTGAGAAAATTGACTAGAAATAGGAGATGAATTAATGGGAACTAAAAGAATGGCTTAAGGGGAGCTAAGAAGATAACTTAAGGGGACATGCAATCACTTATATATAGGGATAGCTAAGAATGATTTAATTATGGAGGATTAGGATATTCTTTTTTTAAAAATATTCCATGCAAATGGGAGGGAAAGTTAGATAATAAAATAATTCAATATTATTTAATTATGAGACATTAGAAGAACAATTAGATAATTAAATAATTCTAAAACTATTTAATTATGAGACATTAGAAGAAAAAATAGAATTTTCTAATTAAATAATTAAAGATTATTCAGTTAGAGGTGATAAGATGAAAATTAATGAAAAATGATGAACTAATTAAGTAATTCAAAATTATTGATAGACAAAATAAAGTTAATTTAAAATAAAAAATGATGTTAAAGGGGGAATTACTGATGAAAGTGATGAAAATGATAGATTATGCCATGTTAATGATGTGTGATATGAATTAGGCATTTTTGCATGGCTGTGGATTCAATGATAATGATAATGATAAAATGCTCAAATATAAATGATACCTATGCTTGACAATGATAATAATAAATGTTTGACAATGCTTGATAAATGCTTGATAATTCTTGATGATACTTGATTTGATCATGAGAGTGCTTGATAGATTTTGATAACAGGAGACCTGGGTAACATGAGTGCTAGGTGGGTTTGAATGAAATGAAAGCTTCTTATTTATATTCTTCACTTGATTTTTTTATCAATGATGGAGATTGATTTACAAGATCAACAAATAGAAATGTAAGAGAGGGGGACCAACCGCGTTCAAGGCCCTAGGTCACGGAGGGCCAAGAGCAGAAGGCTTCCCTAACTTACCTCAGCTTAACAAGATGTTGGGGAATGCAGGGTGAGAATGATGAGGGCTATAAAGTCCTTCAATCACCCTACAGACCTGAAATGCAAGATGGGGTTAGATGAGTTGCTTTTTGGGTTCAACACTACACCTCAGGAAGCTCTTTGCCCAAGGATGGAAGCACAGTCCTGGGACAACAGTGTGGTGCATTGGCATCTCTCAAGTGTGTTGGCGTTCGTATGACCAAACAACTAAAGAGACAAATTCAAATCTAGGAAAACAAGCTAACGACCCAACTAACTACTACTAAATGGCAAAAATAATGTGATTAAGTAAACAAAATACTCTCTAATGTGATAAAGTAAAAATGCAAGAGTTAGGGTGGTAAGGATGATCTCACAAAGAAACTCTTTCACCAGCTAGCTCCTCGAAAGCATGTTCACCTACACACAAAGAGGAGGAAAAATGTTGGGTGGGTGTATAGGAGCTTGCCTTAGTTAGACCCCAGTTTAGGTGTTTCCACCTCCGCGGATAGCCAAGAAAGTGAGATACAGAGAATAACATAATGAACAAAACTAATGCACTACAAAATAGTAAATTCGCTTACTCTACCAAGTAATAGAGGAGAAGAATGGGAAGCTTACCGCATCCACCAAAAGCACTCAAGGATGATGGGGGAGATAATGAGAGTACTCAAGCCTCTGTTGCAATGGTGTGGTCTCAAACTTGCTCTATTGAAGTGATGGAGTGAATTTGTTGCTACAATGGAGTGCAAGAGTGTTGCTAGAATGCTTGAAGTGAATGCAAGAGAGTGTGAGTGAATTGAGTTGAAAGCTTAGAAGATGAAATGCTTGTTGAAGGAGTGAATTTAAAGGAGAGAGTGAAGGAAACAACCATATTCAGGTCGGTCAGCCGAAGAGGGCATTACAACTTGACCACCAATGAGAAGTGTAATACCTCTGTAGGTTCAGCCACATGAATCTGCCAAGGACATAAGCATAGTGCGTGGAAGTCTATGCATTGTGCGGGTGTCCATGACAGAAATTCCCCCACCGACACTCAAAACAGGTGCAAAGTGGGATGAAAGTAGTGGGATTAGGTGTAATTAAGCCTCTAAACTTGGTTTTCTAAGGTGGAAAAAGGAAAATAGGGGAATTTGCATAAGGGGTGCAAATTCACTCCTATACATTTTTCCCCCACTTCAGTGAGCACAAGTAATGATGAGTGCTTCGGTAAAGTAGATCAAGGAAGGAGTAAGGTTAGAAATGTGTACCTGAACCATCAATGAAGCAAACCACAATCTGACGACCCTGAAGGTACAGGAAAAGCAAAGGATTTCATAGCTTCTCAAAACTATGAAGTTGAAGAAAGAAAGCATCTTGCAGACCTGCAAACCTGCAAGGAATCAACCCCCAAGATCTCTCACATGAAGGAAGCCCTGTGAAGTTAGCCCCTTATAGACCTGCAAACCTTCAAGGAAGGTGTCCCCCAAGAACACTCACATGGAGGATACCCGGGAAGCATCCCCCAAGATCTCTCACATGGAGGAAGGCAAGAAAGCACCCTATGGACCCGAAAACCTATAGGGAAGGTATTCTCCAAGATCTCTCGCATGAAGAATACCTAAGGAAGCACCCTAAAAACCTGTAGGGAAGGTAACCCCCAAGATCTCTCACATGGAAGAAACCCAAGAAAGTGCCCTACAGGCTCACGAACCTGCAAGGGAGCCACCCCCAAGGTCTCTTGCATGGAGGAAGCTCAAAGGAAGCACCCTACAGGCTCTCAAACCTACAGGGAGGTATCCCCCAAGATCTATCACATTGAGGAAACCTAGGAAAGCGGACTCTGCAGAGTTAGAAAGCAGACACATAGGAAAATAGGCAGACAGTTGCGCAGACCATCGACAATTTTGAAGACTTTCAAAGGGGTCCCTGGGGAATCCATTGTGAAGGGGTCCACTCAAGGGATGAATAGTTCAAAAGTAGATAGTCTCTTTCTCGAATCGATCCATCATCAAGGGATCCTTTTGAAATATATTCACTTCATCAAGGAATTCGAAAGAAAGAATATGCCCCCACATGAGGGGAAGGTCAATGTTGTTCCCGCTTTAGAGGGAGTTTTTCAAGTCCTTTCTTTACGAACCCGTGATGAAGGAAACATTTTATGTTAGGGTTCCAAGTTGAGAATGTGATTCTAAAGAAATATTTATGAATATTTTTGAGAAAATATTCGTTGGCAACGAATGCATTTTCTGAAAATCAAAATGTTGAAGAAAAGTGTTGTCACACATGAAAGGGACAACTCAAGCAAAGAAGAGAGAAAAATAAAGAGAAAGCAAAAGAGAAAAACACAAACAAAGGGCATAGGTGTAGCCTGATATTTCAGGGTCATAACTGCTCATAAATATATATATATATATATGTGTGTGTGTGTGTGTATAATAATAGCATATAAATGAAATTTTATCAACCCCCTACTATATCAGACCATGTGAAGAATGCACGAGAAGAAAAAATAAAAAATAAAAAAATTGGATCAACATGGAAGGGAAGGCTAAATGCCCCCAATGCTTTGCATTGTCCCCAATTTATCGAAAGTCAAGCAAAAACATGGAAGAATGATGATACAAATAGAAGAAGGTTTACGACATAAAAAACATTCCTGTATCCAAGCACCAATAGGGGTGACAAGGGTCATCCAGGAACACATAGCACGATCATGGGGGAACACATCACAAAACACACACACACACACACAAGATCAAGAAGAGGCCTCCTCCTAGCATTGATCGACCAAGAGGTCATCCGCTTCACACTCTAAATCATCATAGGGGGGAGGAGGATGAGCCTGCAATGGTGGGATGTTAAGAGGAGGAGGATTCACCCCTCCCACAACAAGGGCTAAGGAAGAAGACCCCACAAGGTCTTCTTCACCGAGCTCTTGTGGAGCTAGGGTCAGCGATTTTGTGAAGATCGTTGACAAGGCTGGAACTTCATCCACAAAGTTAAACATGCGCCCTAAAGGAGTTCCATGTTTAATTTCAGTGGATGGGGTAGGCTTCACTTGAGATTCACTGCTAGGCTCGTCAAATGACTCAGGAGTGGCGACAAACTCAGGGGAAGCCAAGGTTGGTTCTGTCAGTAGGACAAAACAAGTCAGCACGAGACCACCTTGTGAAGAAGGTGGGATCCTCTTACACCCTTCACCACTAGAAGGACCACACTCCACCTTTTTCTTTGTCGGAGGAGATGAACTCCCCACATTTGAGGCTAGAGGTGTAGAGGAAGAGGAGAAAAGAATCGTAGTGGACACAACCAAGGTATTAATCACATCCACTGGCTTTGGGAAAGACTGGATATCCAAACCAGACATCATCACAGGTGGCTCCACGAAATGAGAAATGAACAATTATACCCCCTTGGGGTTAGGCACATTCATACTTGTAGCGGAAGCCAAAATCAACACGAGACCAGATCAAAGAGAAGTAGAAGGAAGGGAAGAGGACAACAATGTAGGAGGCCCTAAAGTAGGGGTGGTCATCTCTTCCTCCTTCCTTTGCGAGGTGGCCTACTCAGCCAATAGATCCTTTTGTCAGTGCGTGTGCTTACGTGCAAGGTGGTTTCTACAACTCTTTGAGTTGGAGGTTGGAGGTTGCAAAGGAGCAAAAGGCTCCTACTCAACCATGGGAATGTCCACTATGATCATCTTTGGTGGAGGAATGGATTCTTAAATGAGAGTAGGAGGAACAGGTTGAGGAGTAATTGGGGGAGTCAACTCAAGAGCCTCGGCAACGATCCTCTTCCCATTCACTACTTTAGGAGCAGGAGCGGTAGGAGGCCGCAGATTGAATTCCCTTTGGAAACCTCTCTTTCTGCCGTATAAGTAATACCATGGTCCAAGGTATCGATTAGGGAGATCTGAGATCCTAAGCTTGGGCCTGTGCCAAGGAGGTATCATTGGACTTAGCGGATAGCCATTGGGCCGACTCATCTAGTACTCTTCCCAAGAAAGGGGAGAGGATGAGGTAGTCCAGGGAAAGGAAACCTTCTCTTTACCTTTACGAGAGGGAGAGGGAGCCAGCGTAGACTTCTCCTCTCTCTTCTGGGAAGGGGGAGAAATCGGTGTAGGCTTCTCCTTCTCCTCTCGGAGGAGGAGGTGACTAATTGTTGCATCACAGGAAGGGTCAATTTTGGTTGTCCCTTGCCCCTAGTCTTATACTTTACATAATTCTTGTAAAGTAGGTCCATTCTAGGAGGAAGCAAACCGACTGGGGCAAGCCAAAAGTGATCCAACGGATATCCACCACGAGACATCAAGGGATGATATCCAGTGTCATGCACTACATGCACAAAACCTTCGTGACAAAATTTTAAATACTTGTGAATGACTGAGGTGATTCCATTCATGGAAGCTATCCAAGGTATGCCTAACTTCAGCCTAAATAGATATGACTCCTTAATAACATCAAAAACCATGTCAACAGCTCTAGGTCCAACTAGGACAGACAAGGTTATCAAGCCATAGGGTTTGAGACACATACCATCATGCGTACGGATGGTATATTTCATTTTTTCATATACTTCCCTTTGTAATAAATTTAATACCAATGTTTCCTCTGTGATGACATTCACATGGCTTGCGGGGTCTACCAAGACCCTCGTTACAATGTTACCATTGAGGCGAGTGGGAATGTAGAGGGGAGAGAGCTTGTTGTTTAAGGGAAAGTCTTTTGATTTGAATGTTATGTTCGACAAACTAGGTACAGGTAGAGCAGTACACGTCAGCATAACCATGTTAGTAGAATGTGATAGAAATGGGTTTGTGTATATCTGCAATTCACTATTAGCTTTCACCATGGATTTGTTAGCATTTTTTTTACTTGCATCGAGATGAATGGTACCATCCTTGATGCGGTCATGTATCTCATGACATAGCTACATACAATGTTCGGTATCATGTCCATTAACTCAATGGTACTGAAAATAAGTGCTCCCATCATACCAATTAGGGTAAGGCTCCTTAAGAGGCTTAGGACTCTGAAAGGTTACAATCTTATCCTTCAACAACTTTGTAAGATAGAAGAATAAGATTCTGACAACTTTGTGAACTTTCAGTTATGTCTGAGGCCATTTTCATTAGCAGTGGCTACTACATTCATAACAGCCTTACCTTCCCCAGAGATTGATATGATGGACTTTCCCTCAGAACGGGAGTGCGAAGAGGATTCCCCAAACCGAACCACCGTCTGTTGGTATTCTCGTAAGGTTGCACACAAATGCTCAAAAGAAGGGTACTTCATAAGGGAAAACTTCTCTTACCAAGGCCTTTGTAAGTTCCCTATTAATACCTTTTGCACGTCAACATCGGGCAGCTGATATGAGATTTGTGAAAGAAGCTCTTGATAGTGCACTATGAAATCAATGATTTTTTTGTTACCTCCTTGTTTACATTGGACAAGATCCAAGAAGGTCATCTTCAACCCAATATTAGCTTGAAACTATCTAAGGAATTGATTTACAAGTTGTTCAAATGAGAAAATAGAATTGTCAAGCAAGGAATAGTACCACTCGAGTGTTGTATCCTTGAGTGATTGAGGAAACAACTTCGCCATTAATGCATCGTGGTGGAAGAAGTTAGTGCACAAAGCATTAAAAGAAGACACATGTGTCTATGAATCCCCTTTACTACCATATTTTTCAAACTTATGGATCTCCATTCCTTGCAAGAAGGGAGTGTTCAAAAGTGCAACCGACAACAGGTTGTGCGAGAAGAAGGGTTGAAAGATAGGCTAGGCAGAGGCTTGGGAGAGACTTGCCAACTGGCTCTACATCTTAACCATATTCTGAAGGAGGGTATTTAGAATAGGTTCATTAGAAGATTGAGGGCCAAAGGAACCTCCTCTAGAACCACCACCGAAGCCTCCTCCAAAACTGCCACCAGTGTGACCTCTGCCAAAACCACTACCAGAGCCACCACCGCCAGTAGGGCCTCCGCTAGAACCAACTCTACTTCCAGAGCCACTACCATGACCTCCGCTAGAACCACCTCCCCCAACATCACCTTCACTGCCAAATCCACCGCCACTACCAAAGCCTCCCCCACTCATCTCACCAAAACCTCCACCACTAGAGGTGACAGGAGGGGTGAAGGTAAAGCCCAAAGGGACCTTGTTTACTTTGATAGTTTCAAGTTTCTCGGAGATAGAAGGGACTATGTCAGCCATGTAGACAAATGTGGGAGGCATCGACACTCCTAACTGTCCTTCATAATCCTCAAAAGTAGCTCCTCGCATAATGCTAGGAGTGTTCAAGGGAGCACATGCTTCTGTCAGACTAGTAAGACTAGCCAAGAGTTCCAAGTCTATTTTATCTTTTCCAATCATGTATTTTAGTTCACTAATGACCCGAGCGGTCCTAGCCATCTTTGAGTTTCTTTCCAAATGATTTTTCAAAGCATCCAACCCTTTTCTAAGGGAGGAAACATATTTTGAAGGAATTTTAACAGCCTCACACTAATCCACTGATGATGGTGTAGGAGACACAAGAGGAGTGGAGACATGCTCAGTCTCATCAGAGAATCCTATCTCACCTCCTGACAACTGCTCCTGCGTGGCTACACTAACAACGGTACCAAAGAAAAGGCCTATAGAGCAACTGGTAGTGACCTTTTTCCTTTCCATCGGGAGGTGTCATACACTTCTCCTAACAATATACCTGAAAGTTGTGGATTGGGTTGTGATGCTCATAAACCTTCACAACACTTAGGAACACAATAGTTGGAGAGTATACGAGAGAGGTTACAGCACTAATGGATGAATAGACGTTGGTTCACGTTAGGCTCACCAAAAATGTAAGAAAGGGGGACAAACCACGTTCAAGGCCCCAGGTCATGGAGGGCCAAGAGAGAAAGGCTACCCTAACTTACCTCAGCTTAACAAGATGTTGGGGAATGTAGGACAAGATTGATGAGGAATATAAAGTCCTATAATCATCCTATAGACCCGAAATGCAAGATGGGGCTAGGCGAGCCAATTTTTAGGTTCAACGCTACACCTTAGGAAGCTCTCTTCCCAAGGATGGAATCATGGTCTTGGGATGACATGGCACGCTGGAGTCTCTCAAGTGAATTGGTGTCTATATGACTAGAAAACTAAAGAGACAAGGTCGAACCTAGGAAAACAAGCTAACAACCTAGCTAACTACTACTAAAGGGCCAAAATAATGTGATTAAGTAAACAAAATACTCTCTAATTATGTGATAAAGTAAAAGTGCAAGAGTTAGGGTGGTAAGGATGATCTCACAAAGAAACTCATTCGCCAGCTAGCTCCTCGAAAGCATGTTCACCTACACAGGAGGAAAAATGTTGGGTGGCTGTATAGGGACCTATCTCAGTCAGACCCTCGTTTAGGT